>PVJI01008014.1:0-73857 GCA_004026765.1 Micronycteris hirsuta
TACGTCCTGGAGAGAATAAGCTACGGGTGAGTACTTGAAGTCTCCTTCACAAAGAGGCATCTATTTATTTTTTTATTTTTATTTATATTTAAAACATTTTTTATTGTTGTTCAAATTTTCTGCCTTTCCCCCCCACCCCTCTCTACCACCCCTGTCCTCCCCACCTCCCTCCCCCATTTCCACCCCCTTTGTTGTTGTCCGTGTGTCCTTCATAATTGTTCCTGTAAACCCTTCACCCTTTTCCCCCATTATCCCCTCCCCTTTCCCTTCTGATCACTGTCAGCCTGTTCTTAATTTCAATGCCAAGAGGCATCTTTTTAGTGTTTTCTAGTCTTATCACCTCTCTTTCATCTTTGCTATATTATCACAAAAAATAAGCTTTCAGTTACTTAAGTCAAAGTCATAGAGTAATCTTCAGTTACCTGAAAGACCACATCAAATCCATGTGTAATGTTCAGTCTTGTCAGTTGTCTCCACCTTAAAAACGTATACATAGAAGATAAGTTTGTTGAAATGTTGCATATTAAAGGAGCCTAAAGAAACATGATAACTAATTGCAACACTGAATCC
The DNA here is from genome assembly GCA_004026765.1 of Micronycteris hirsuta. NCBI lineage: Eukaryota > Metazoa > Chordata > Mammalia > Chiroptera > Phyllostomidae > Micronycteris > Micronycteris hirsuta. The sequence continues at coordinate 571 of PVJI01008014.1, forward strand.
TGACAGGTGAGAAACAACGCTCTAAAAGGACATTACTGAGTCAACTGAAAAAGTTGGAATACAAATGATAAATCACATAAAATTAGATATTTTATCAATGTTTAAGTTACTGAAGTTGGTATTTATACTGTAGTTACATAAGTGATTATCTCTTTTCTTAGGAAATATACACTGAAGTGTTTAGAATTAAAGGGCAATCATGTATGATGAACATAACTTATTCTCAAATAGTTCAACTTACCCTCAAATAGTTCAATAGTTCATATATATATATACATACACATATATACATGAACATATATTATACATATTATATATTATATACATAATATATACATACATATACAGAGAGAGAGAAAGAGACAGAGAGACAGAGACAAAGACAGAGCGAGAGAGAAGCAAATGGCAAATGATAAAGCAGGTGGGGTATAGTATTAACAACAGGTGAACCCGATAAAGAGTATATCCCCAGCATCTAACCAGACCTAGCCACCCCTCACATAATGAGCTAGCTCAAGCCATCATCCTCACTATCCTGATTCCAGTCGTGCTTATCACAGAGCAGCCAGAGTGAGCCTTGAATGACCTCCATCATATGTGCAATAAAATCTAAGGACCTCTATGATCTAGGTTTTGCCCTTGATTATCTTTTGATCTTACCTTCCATGGGCAACCCTCCTTCCCTCTCTTTGCTCTAACCATCCTGCCTCCTTGATTGCACCCAACATCTCACCTCAGTCACTACTTCAAATTTATCTTTATTGATACTCAGATTTTTCTAGTATAGTTCATACAAAATCTTGATGTTATTTAAAATAAATATTCAGTATTTTGTATTTTCCATAAGATTTAAAAATCAATAAAGTGTAAAAGCAAATGAAGACTAGGTCATAGCTAGCAGCCAAAACTAAGTCACGCTGGCACTGAATCAAGATATAAACAATAAAAAGTAACCATTTTCATATAAGAATATTATCTCAGTTTAAACTGCAATAAGTTTTAATTGTGTTATAAAAATTCCTTTTACTTTATCTTTTTAGAACTGATGCTTAAGAAGTTTTGGGAAAAGACCATATTTGTAATAAGTATTTATATTTTCTCATAATGAAAGGGTCTATCCATGTATTCGATCTTTTGCTATTGTATTTTATTGAAGTTATTTGTTGGAAGAATAAATGATTTTCAGAGGAAACAAATTACATATTATAAATAGTAAAATAATCATATCTGAATGTTTCCCTTGAATGTGTATGAATTTCATAAAATTGCACACATAAGCAGGACTTTATCAGCTCGCTACTATAAACTCAGGGGAAGAAAAACTACTTTTAAGGAATGAAAAGTAAGTAAATGCATAATTAGAATTTAATTCTATGCGGGATTAAAATGCATTCAAATTTAAAACTAAAAATGACATATCAAAAGGCACAGGAAAGGCAAAAAGTATTTTTGTTAATTTTTATTTCTTTTATTTTTGGTGTTCTCTGCAGGAATACTGAGGATTAGTGACAAGTTTCAAATCCCAAATGTAAACTGGTTCTTGGCTGTTGTAGGAGAGGAAGAGCAGGGCTGGGGACTAAAGGTGATTAGGAAGTCATGCACAGAGATTCCCTTAGAACTCTCTTCTAATCTAACTACGATGAGTGATGCCTTCTTTTATCATGTCTATCACAGAAGGAATTTTCTTGTTTTTGCTTTTTTTAGACATATGAAGTTATATCTTAATTTCCCAAAGTTACTGGATTCTTTGAAATGCTTTATTTTAAGAGTATCCCAGTGGGACTGCTGATCATTTTTAGGACAGTGGCTCTGTAGAATCGACTATATGTTATGTGAGCTTCTGTATTCATATCAATGAATTAAAAGTTAAATTAAAAAATATATATATATGTGACCACCATATTGTTGTCTGTTGGCTATGCATTTTTGTTTGTTGTTATAGTTTGTTAATTTGCTGCTCTCAGTTTTATATCCCACATAAAGTGAAATCATATGGCTCTTAACTTTCTCTGTCTGACTTATTTTACAAGGGAAGGAGAGTGAGGAGGTAGTAAAGGGTAAAGGAGGTAAAGTATATGGAGACAGAAGAAGATTTGACTTTGAGTAGTAGGTATAAAACACAGTATAAAAATGAAGAATCATAGAATTGTATACTTGAAACCTATATAATATTATTAACCAACGTCATCCAAATAAATTTAATTTTTAAAAAGCTTGCTAAAAATATATGTGTAGGAAACATTTCTTTTTAGTAAATACGATTAATTTCCTAAGCAATAATATAAAACCAAAAAATAAAATACAATTCACCATTTATCTTTCTTTTAGTCTCTTTATGAATTATCTTTTTTTGTTTATCCATATTCCTTTAAAAGTTTTGCCCAGAAGATTACAAAAATTTTACCTAGTAGTAGTGATGGGTTCAGATTTTTATATTTTTAATACAAGCATTTGTTTAGCTGGCTTCTCAGTATTTTAAAATATTTTAATCAGTGCATGATATTTCATCAAGTGAGTACATAATAATTTACTTAACCATTTCATCATTTGTGAATATTTAGGAGGCATGTATTCCCTTAATTTTTTGGTAGTATAGGGATTTTTAAAAATATAAATCCAATCTTTGCAGTTTGGATGAATTGTAATTTTCAGTCTAATGAATACAGAGTTGGTTAAAGCAGTGTTAGGAATCCTACAGTGTTATCGACCCAAGGAAAAAATCAATTAAATATCATATTTTTTCATAATGAAATATAAAGTATTCAATTATTTTTAAAATTCAGAATAACAAAAATAAACGTTATTTAAAAAAGAAAGATAAACATTATTTAATAATTAAGAAAAATATGCTAAAGTGTACTTGGGCTACATAAAGCCTTTGAATAGTGAGGAACAAAGAATAAAGGGAGGCAAGCAAGGGAGAGGTGGACAGAGAGAAGCTTCAGAATGTGGGTACATTGGAAGAGAGACATTCACATAAATGAGTGCATAATCTCGGCTTGTTTTCTTGTCTCTTCACACCTAGAGGATTGTATTTGTCAACCATAGCTTTCAACCTGTTTAAGTGCTGAGAAAATTTCTGCTTTTGGGAAAAGGAGATGGCACCTAGCAAGCCTTATCCCTAAGGAATCGTCAGCTGCTATCACTTTAATCATTTTAACTTTGCACTGCAGTTCTTGCACTGCGTTATCTGGTCCCCCTGCGCCTGAGTCTCAGCCCTGTTTCTAAGATGGGTATTCTTGCATCTATGAAGCTGAGCTTCTTCCTTGTATTTTTTTTCTTTTGATTTTGTCCTACCCCTATGAATAGATTTCTGTTATTGGCTTCGGGATTTTTTGGATGATGAGTTAAATATCTGGTTCTTTTGTTATTATACCCTGTAGGTCTACTGTAGATTCCATCTATTGTTCAATTTTCCTGATACTGTAACTGACACTGACCTTCTCTGACCATGTTGGGCTGCTCAAGTCTAACCTACTCACCCGCCTTGCCTATGGATGAGTGTTTCTTCAGTCTTCACATACAGGTCGTCTCAGCGTAGTTCCTCTCACTGTCAGTGAAAACCCAGGGACAACACAATAAAGCTCCGTATATAGCGGTGCTTAAAACTGCCTTAACTATCTGTTCTAAACATTAGCAAATATTCAATAGGCAAATTTTTTGATCCTCTTTTAACAATGGTTTGTATAACTAACCACATTATTTTGCAAAGTGTCAGTTGTAAAAGTTCCATAACAGGACAGGTTAATTTAATAACTCATTTTAAAATAATATGCAAAGGGCGTTTTGGCAAATGTTGAGAATCAAGGGAAAATGAAGGTAAGTTGCATATGAGGAAAAAACTCAGGATTTAAAGTCTGAAAAACTGAGTTTGAGACCCAGATCTCCCCTTGTTTACTCTGACACCAGGAGAGATACTTAACAACCCAAAGCCTCAGCTTCTTCATCAACAAATTGGTGATAACAGCCATCTAAAAGGCTGAGGGAGGCTTAAATTGAATAAGGGAGTGGGATTTTTGATATTTTTTTCTATACAAAGTAAGATTTTTCATATGTACAGGCCCTGTGAGAGAGTACCAGACATATATGAGTTACACTCTGAACTTGCAAGCTATACCTTAGGGAGTCATTTATTTATGCACTAAGTTTTTGACTTTCAGAAATATATACTGCATAGGTAAATCACTCACTATCTAATTAGCCTAAATTGGGACAAAATACTTATAAATAGAGCTGAAGGGCAAATACGAACCATCTCCTGAATGTAACAAAAAATTGATAACTTGAACTTCATCAGAACTAATCATTTTTGCTCTACAAGAGATATTCTTGGTGCATAAGAGACGAGCCTATGGACTAGGTAGAAAATATGTGCAAATCATATGTTTGATAAATTGTAGCCAGGAAGCACAGAGAACTTTCAAAAGTCAATTATGAGAAAGCAACCCACAAAAATAAACAAAAACATTTGAACAGACACTTCATTAAGATTTACAAATGGCAGCTATACACATGAAAAGTTCTCAAGATCATTAGTGATGAGGGAATTGTAAATTAAAGCCAATGCACTCATATTAGAACTGCTAAAACTAAAAAGACTGATTTTGGAAAGGTGTGTAGGAAATGAAGATCTCATGCCCTATTGATGGGAATATAAAATGGTACTACCGCTTTTGACACCAGTTTGATCGTTTTTTTTTTTTTTTTTAAAGATCTTATTTATTTATTATTAGCAAGAGGGGAAGGGAGGGAGACAGAGAGGGAGAGAAACAGCAATGTGTGGTTGCCTCTCACGTGGCCCTCACCGGGGACCTGGCCTGCAACCCAGGCATGTGCCCCGACTGGGACTCGAACCGGGACCCCTTGGTTCCCAGTCCACGGTCAATCCACTGAGCTACACCAGCCAGGGCCCAGTTTGATAGTTTTTAAGAAATTAAGCATACCTTCAATATAATTCAACCATTTCATTTCTAGGTCTTTACCAAAAGAAATAAAAGCATGTACATTATTTGCTGTAGCTAAAACCTACAAATTTCTCAACTGCCTATCAAAAGATGAATTAACAAATAAATGATGACATACATTACTGTAGACTACTCCTCAGCAATACACTTAAAATATATTTGGTGATACCAACTTCTCCAGCAAAGGAGACGATGAAAAACAAAAACAAAAAAACCAACAAACAACTTTTGAGAGAAGCTAGGACAACAGAAGTTGTGGGAATAGTCACAGGAGTGTGTACTTCAATGGAGACTGCCAGTGGAGGGCCGTGGAACTGAAGTGGGGACTTATTATATAACAGACTTTTGACACAGAAACAATATGTGACTTCGAGGTATGATTATTTGTGAGCATTTGGTCTGCTGTCATAAGTCTATTTGGTGTTATTGGCTTTCCTCTTATTGTAATAACAATTTCATGTTTCTATATTATGTCCATTGAATTTAGATGGGAAGTCAGTGGGGAGTTGAGACTTGCCAGTTTTTCAGGTAAGGACTTTAAGAGTAATGCCTTTTAGAAGTAATTTGAGTGTTGTGAGGTGGAAGTGAGTTGGAAATAAATAACTTTTATGTCACAGTCTACTAGTTACTTGAATTATGGAATTTTAAGTAAAAGATCAAATATTACCTCTTCCCTTTGAAATTTTGATTATCAAAATAACCACTATTAATCATGCTTCAACTGTTCCAATCTTTAAATCTCCAAAATAAAACTCTGTTCCCCAGTGGGATATTCTAGCATCTGATGTCAAAAAAACATTCTTCCTGTGTATAGGATGTTCCCACTCAACTCAGGTAACATGAAATCAAATGCAGACTTTGGTTTATAAGCTGTATTTCCTTACCTTGAGTTAGAGTATGACATATATGCAAAAAATTTCTTCATAGAACAGGTAAGAACATTTTCAGTTCCTTCCCGCCCAACCAATTACATATTTTTCTTCTCAATACAAAAGATAAGAATAACTTCAGGAACCTAGGCCTGCCTTATATTGATCACATTTAATGATTTTGCTATTAACTTTCCAAGGAGTTAGGAAATAAGGACAAAAAATTGACTTAATGGTAGTATTTATAGTGTTCCTTGTACTGTTTTGTGAAGATTTGTGCTTAGTTTTTGACAACCTGCTTTGTTGCTGGCTTTCTAGCTGTCTGTATTCCCAGGTCTTTTGGTTGGTGCCGTCTTATATGATCCCTTGGGCCTTGGTATATTTCTTTCTCTGAAAATCTAAGTCATTGTCATAATTCTAATTCAGAGACCTAGTTTCAGGTTATGAGAAAAAGGAAGCAGAGTAAAAAATTAGGCAAACATTTTGAAAATAGACACCATCAGTCACAGAGAGTATTTGGTGAGGTTGCCTGAAATTCCATGTAAACCATCACCACCAAAGGAGAGCAAGTACAAATGATGTCTTATTAAGTTTAAATCCATTGACCTCTTCCTGACAGGAAATTCCAAAGCAATTCCAGCAACCTTCAGCAGGAAAATTTTAAAGCTGTATAACAATATATGTGGCTAAAACTTATGTATTGTATTCAGAATTCTCACTCAGGTAAATTTAACAAAATATCCACTGAGCATTTACCATAAGAAAGGGACTTGAAGGGGTAAAAATAATATATGTGGTAAGATACCTGTTTCATGCACTTTATATAGAGAGATGTAAAAACTATTGTCTTAACAGCAAGTATCAGAGTTCTTTTGATTTTATTAAGGAAACGCTTTGATGAAATCACATGGTGTAGAAAATAAGATCCTAAGGGCATGGATTATCAGGTGTCAAACAAAAAAGAAAACCTTATCTTCTATTTAGTAAGCATAAACAAGAATTTGAGAGAAGGAGAAAGAGCTCAACATTAAAAGGAAAGAAAAAAGACTAGGTGAGTATTCTTAAAAGCAGAGATGTCTAATGTTTATTATTCTGAAATGTAAACTCCTTATTCTTCCTCCCCAAGTAAAGTTTTGAGTGTCCTATTTCACAGGTTGAGAGGAGGGACTGATTTCCACAGATGGGTTAGTGTTTGTTTCCTATTGCTGCCGTGACAAATTACCACAAGCTTAGTGGCTTGCTGGTTTAAGCCACTTAATGTATAATAAACATACATTTGTTATAGTTCTGGGGCTAAAATGAAGGTGTCAGCAGAGCTGGGTCGGGTCCTCTGGCAGGTCTAGGGGAAGATGTGTTCCTTATCTTTTCCAGGTTCTAGAGGCTTCCCACATTCTTGGCTCATGATCCTTTTTTCCATCTTCAAAGAAACAGGATCTGATTTCAAATCTGTCTTTCTCTCTCTCTGACCTTTGCTTCTGTCATCATATCTCATTCTCTCTCACTCTCCTGCTTCCCTCTTTCCCTTTGGCAAACACAAGTCCCAAGGGCCGAATCCGGCCCTCTACCTTGTTTTATCCAGCCGGGCACCTTGTTTCTACCTGGCAGCAGTACCGAGCTCTCGCTTAACTGTCAAGGAGCAGTTATATTTATACAGTCCTAAAATTACATTCAGCCCTTTGAAGGCAACTGCAAGACTGATGTGGCCCCTGGTGAAAATGAGTTTGACACCTCTGCCTTAAAAGAACACTTATGATAACATTGGACCCATTTACCTAATGTAGGGTAAATCCTCCATCTCAAAATTCGTATTCAAATTGCAAAGCCGCCTTTGCCACACAACATTACAATTTCACTGGTTCTGGGAACTCATATTTGATCATCTTTGGGGATTCATCATTCTATCTACCACAGAGTTTTTAAGGGCAAGAACAAAGAGTACAGGTAGAGTAGTGTCATAATCTCTAAAATGGACCAATTCAGTGAACTCAAGGGGTTTGAAGCCAGGGAACCATGAGAATGTGCCTATAATTGTTTTTGAGAAGGGCAATAACATAATTATAATATCTGCGCTTTAGGAAGATAATTGTGTGATAATCTGAAAGATGAACTGTAGCATTAAGATAAATAACAAAATAGTTAAGTAACAGTTCGAGAGAACAATAGGTTTTAAAAAAAGCAGTGCATGATTAATTGCCAAAAGAATTCTACAGACAGTAATTGCTATTGGAATTTTCAAAACATAAATTTGAATAATGATAATTTCTGAAACTACTCTAATGAGGTCAAGGACATGAGTTTGATTTTTTTATTGTGGGTCAGAATGTTCCATGGTTAAAACACTTAATCTCAACCAATCATCTTGCAACGGGGGGGATAGGAAAGGCATGAAGAAAATTAAGAGAGACAGTAGGGAGCAATAATATTAACACTTCATCTCTACTGAAAAAAGTATAGACTTCATGCCCTTCTAATGACAGGTTAGTATTTTATATATTAAAGGTGATATTTATTCGTATCATGAGACAAAATAGGTTTTATAAGAGTCAAAACTGTTAATATAAATACATTTAATTTTTAAAAAATTTATTTAAATTGTTTTGTTTTTTCAATTACATTTTACATACAATATTATATTAGTTTCAAGTGTATACCCCAGTGATTAGACATTATGTATTTTACTAGATGATTGTCCCAATAAATCTTGTACCCATCTGACACCATGCATAGCTGTTAGAATATTATTGACTATTTCCTATGCTGTACTTTATATTTCCATGACTATTCTGTAACGATCAATTTGGGCTTCTTAATCCCTTCACTTTTTCACATGTTTTCCCAATCTTCCTCCCATATGGCAACCATCAAAATGTTCTCTGTATCTACGAGTCTGTTTCTGTCCTGCTTGTTCATTTATTTTGTTTCTTAGGTTCAGTTGTTGATAGATATCTATTTATTGCCTTTATTGTTCATATTTGTGATTCATTCTTATATTATTAAAGAAGACTCCAACATTTCATGTGATACTGGTTTGGTGGTGATGAACTCCTGTGATAAGTCCTTTGAAGGTCCTTGCATTTTATCACTTTGAATATTTCTTGCAAATCCCTTCTGACCTTCAAAGTTTCTGTTGACAGTCTTATGGGAGCTCCTTTATGGGTAACTAACTGCTTTTCTCTTGCTGCTTTTAAGATTTTATCTTGATCTTTAACATTTTGCATTTTAATTTTGATGTGTCTTGGTGTGGGCCTCTTTGGGTTCATCTTATTTGAGACTCTCTGCACTTCCTGGACTTGTATGGACTTCCTAGACTATTTCCTTCAGCAGGTTAAGGAAGTTTTACGTCATTATTTTTTATATAAGTTTTCAATTCATTGTTCTCTCTCTCTTCTCTTTCTGGTGCCCCCTTGTTGCGAATATTGGTACATTTGAAGTTGTCCCAGAGGCTCCTTATACTAATCTCACTTTTTTGGATTATTATTATTTTTTTTCTATTCTGATTGGGTGTTTCCTGCTTCCTTATCTTCCAAATCTTTGATTTGATCCTCTGCTTCTACTCCATTGTTGATTCTTTTTGATGTATTCTTCATTTAAGTTAATATAGTCTTTATTACTGACTTTTTTGGTTATGTTTTCTAGCTTCATTGTTATGTTTCCTATCTTTTTGTTGAAGCCTTTATTAAGTTCATCTACTCTTCCCCTCATTTCATTGAGCAGTGTTCTTAATTATTCATCTGATAGATTGTTTGCCTCCATTTTGTTTAGTTCTTTTCTGGACTTTTGTTCTTTTCTTTATTTGGGACATATTTCAGTGTCTCCTTGTTTCGGCTCCCTCCCTGTGTTTGTTTCTATGTATTAGGTAGAGTTGCTATGTCTCCCTGGCTTGGTAGCATGGCCTTGTGTAGTAGGTGTCCTGTAGGGTCCAGTGACATAGCCTTCCCATTCACTTGAGCTGGGAACTCCGAGTGAGCATCCCTGTGGTCTGTGTATACCTTCCTGTTGTGGCTGAGACTTGATTGTGGTTGGTATCTCAATGGAAGGGGTTTACCCCTCAGGCTAATAGGCTGTGAGGACTGCCTACAACCACCATGGAGGAACAGCTGTTCAGGGGCTGTTTTCATGGGGCAGGACTTACTTCAGTGGAGCTACAGTGCCCACCTAGTCTGCCCCTTGAGTGTGTTGCTTGTGGAGATGATTGGGTGGTGCTTCGATGTGGTCTGAAACTACACTGTGTATGCTGGCTCTGGGGACTTCCAGGTAGATTTTTCTTATCACTAACCTGGGAAAAGATTAACATTCATATTTGAGATATGGGTTCTACCATATGCATATCACTTTCACACTGTCATAAAGTCAAAAAATATCATAAGTCTAACTATGGTAAGTTGTGAACCATACATATTCACATCCTTAGGCAAAATATTATCTGAGTATCTTCAGAATACCCCATCTCCTGATCATGACAGTAGGCTTATTTTTTTTTTAATTCATACTGAAATTCATTTGCTCAATTAGGTTAGGGACTTATGGATATTTGTTCTTTCTGTCCAGCGTAGGTCTTAATTTAAATTTTCTATCTGAATTGTCCTGGATTATTACCATAGAGACAGTATGGAAATTCAAAAATGAAATTTAATAAATCTTTATATTTTGAACCATCCAGTAATAGTAAGGATTTATTTTCAAGTGCCTTCCATTAGGATATTTACCTATACTTTGGTTTCTTTGGCAATTTATCTTTTTTCATAGTTACTATTCAGTGCATTTATTTCTCATAGCAGGACTCATCTAGACGTGCTTAAAACTAATTGCCTGAGTCTGGAGGAATAGATTTTTATTCTATTTGTCCTTGTTCCAGTGAATGAATGCTAGAGTTATTGTTTTTAAAGACAGTCAGTAGGTCAATGTGCTTAAGTTACTTACTGATCCATATATTATTTTGTGCTGACATTAAAATAAAATGAATTTTTCGAAGACTATTGTTATTAAAAGCTTAAGCAATTTCTAAAAAGAAAGTAAATAAGATAGAATTGTAAAATTCAAATAAGTAATCATACGAGTACATAGTTATTTCTTCTCCAATCTTGGATTTCATTCCTTGTTGTTTTCCGATAGTGTTTACAATGATTTATGTTCACTCTTGTACCTAAGCTTAAGGCATTTAAATTAAATCACTAAAGAGAAAGAAAAAGCATTTGAAGACCATTACCTTCATATTTCAAATCTCAGAATATCCTCCTGCTATAAGTCAAATTCACTTAAATCTTTGAGCTCCAAAACACTACTCTTTGTCCAGTACCGTGACAAAGTATTATGGAGAATAAAAAAGATATAGTACTTTCTGTCCTAGGGGTGTTAGCCATCTGGATGTGGAGATAGAATTTAGATAAATGAAATAAATGTAAGAACTTACAATATAATATCTATACTCCAGAATTACAAATGTAAATACTCAAATAAAATAAATGGCAAATATCAGAAATGTAAAATAGCTAGGTGAGCCAAGGTAATAAAACCCAGTGATAGGAAAGGCATTTTTATTTCAGGTTTAAAAGGATTTCAAGATTTAGATTAATTATTGAAAAGGAAATGGGCATTCATGAGAAAGTAAGATTCTGGACATTTGGCAATGTCATGTCTTTTTTGCTCATTAGAGTCCATAGTGGTGTAGAGGAAATGAGTTGCATGATTAACGGCCCTCCTTTCCACCTTTTTATGTGGATAGAATTCATTGGTTCTACTTTTGTATGATATATTCAAATAATGATTATGGGTGGTTATAAGTTCCCTTATGTTTCCCTGCTCCTTCCAAAGACATGTTAGAAATTCCAGTTCCCTCTGTAACTGGGGGGTTGGTGGTGTGCTATGGGAACTTAAAGAGAAGTACCTGAGCAACTTGTATGATAAAGTAGACAATGAATAGGCAGAGTTCTTTCTCTGAGGCCAGATGGTGGCAGTGGAGGCAGCCACTGGATGAGGGCAGCTATGCTCAATGGTAAATCTTAAAAGGGTCATCAGAACTGCATCAGAGCAGCAGTTCTGGTCTGAAGAAAAAGCTGATGATAGGACATGAGAGCACATGGGAAGTAGTGTGTTGGAAAATGAACAGAAAACACTCAGGTACAATTTGAAAGGGACCTGGTTACTAGAAATAAAGCTAGCAGAGCTCATTTCAACATATTTTGGGCCACATTTATCACTTTCATTTATTATTGTATACGTTGCCTTTGCATCCCTCTCTATCTCAGTACTACAACAAATAGAAGAACTATCATATGTCCCAAGTCTCAAAGAAATTCTGAGTAGTGGTAGGTACAGTACTTTGAATTTGGGGATAGAAAATACTAACTAGATAAAATTAGTAAATTTTAAAACATGAGGATAGAAGTAATGCCTTAGATGCTCCATCTATAAAATGAGAAAATTATACAACTTCTAATTTTCTCTTTTGTAAAAAGCATTGGTCCACCCATTACTGAGCCATGTGTTTTCCATCCACCCTCCAACATCAAAGGAAAGATCATTGATTCACTCTGTGACTACTTCTACTTGCAAACCCAACCTTAAAATATATTCACATGGGTTTTACAAATCGGGTCACTTGATTTAGTTTTCTTCATTGAGTTTACTATTCTTAATCTGTTTTAAAAAGATCGATAGAACAAAGAATCAAAATTTCAACCTTGTTGTCTCCTGTGGTGTATCAGTGCCTGAAAAACTCCAGCTTGGATGATTGTTCTACTATCTAAAATAAATGAAACATACATTCTTCCACATAAAGAAAATGTATTTTTTTGTAGAAAACATTGAAAAAAATATAAAGAACATGAAATTATCCACTACCTAAAAAAGTTATTCAGAATTTTATATTTTATAAATAACAAGAGGCGATGTTTGCTGAATTTCCATCCTGATGGTTCCCTATGCTGAGGTAGAGTGTATTAACCGCCTTAAAAATATGCCCATATATGCTCTCTATATATGTACTTCACACTAAACTTCAGTATTTTCTCATGTTAGACAATATTATTGTGGCTGCCAAATCTATTTTGTCCCTGTATCACGTTTTATACAGTCATCTCCCTATTATTGTACATTTAGTTTATTTCCATTCTCTGCTTTCATAAAAGATCTGTAAAGAAAATTTTCAAATATACATCTTTGACCATTGTATAATCATTTTCTTAGGTTATCTACACAAAAGGGAATATGTAGATCAAAAAATCTGAACCTACTTAAATCTCTAAAATATATGCCATCAAAATTTCCTTCCAGAAAAGTTTACCAGTTTACATTTTTACAAAAGTATGTCTGCTTGTCCTCAGATTTTCTTGCAAGTATGAAACAAATAATGTGTCATTTTGATAGGTGAAAATATTTAATTTTAATTTTATTCTATACTTCTTCAGCTACAGTTTTATTTTTTGCCTATTTTTTAAAAATGGGTTGCTTTTGTATTATTAAGTTTTGAGAGTTCTTTATGTATTCTGAATACAAATCTTTCATCCAATATGTGATTTGCAAGTGTTTTCCCAGTTTGTAGCTTTTCTGTTCACTTTCTTAACAGCTTCCTTTGAAGAACTTTATTATTATTCTAGTATTTGATGCTCTTGTATCACTTTAGTTAAAATGATAAAAAAAGAGAGAAGAGATGGGAGAGAGGAAAATTCAATGGTTTAGGTTGAGTTAGATGCTCATCTGTTGACTGTTGGCTAAGGAAAGACAGTACTTAGATATTTTCACCTAGACTACACATAATGAATGTTCCTCAAAAGGAACAAGAAAAAAGTAATAGTTGTTATATAATTTAATCTGATGAAAGTTGTAAGCCCTTTAGTTAGAAAATGCAACATAACCCATAATACATTTTGCCTACAAATTAACAACTCTCACAAACATGGACAGGATAAGAACAGTGGTTTGATTCTGAAATATAACTCCGTGGCTTGTACTTTGGTTTATTTAATGGAGAAATCTGACAGTAGCTTAACTTTGACTCAGGCTATAGTATTGCTTTTCTTTAGGAAAATCTTTTGAATGCTTAGAGAATTATTCCTAGGTACTTAACCTTCTGACTAAGCTATGTATTCAAATGGCTGCCTGCTTTTTAGTTTTACTTGGAAGCATTATAAAATCTTTCAGGTTTCAGGCACTTTAAAAAATATTTTTAGATAACTTTTTAAATTTTTTTCTTCTATTATGATATTTCTTAGGTTGGACAATGCTCTCTCTTTTATAAATCATATCGTACTCATTTTATTTGTTAATTATTTCTATGCATATTCTTTAAGTTTATCACTAATTTCACTGTCAGATTTGCTGTAATATCATTTCAATAATATATTGCTTCTATCCATTCAATAAGAGTAAGTGATTTCTATCATTCAAATAATGATTGAGTAGTTCTAGGAAATTCAATTAGTTTTCCTCTTATTTAGTACTTCCTAATAATACTAAGTCCCACTCTAAAACCATTGGTTTCTGGATATTACAGAGAAGGGAAAGACAGAAACCAAATTAGAGTACCGGCATTTATGTGCAAACTTTAGACTGTGGGTATTGGTTGTCAGCACTTTGTTTTAAGTAATTGCATTGGCCAGCCTCCTCTGTTGCTGGAACATGGCTCAAAGGCATACCTGCTTTTTATTTCCATTTATTTATTATCCCCCATTTTAACCAGCTTCCCTCTAAACACACTATACCCTCAGGCAAGAATTAATTTCTCCCCCCACCTCCCTCTCTCAAACTAAATGTAAACTTACTTCAAGGACATCATATGACTAAAACGAAATATTTCTTTCTAATAGTTTATTGTATCTGCTATTACTCCTTTTATTTCCTATTCTATGTCCCCACAATTTTGTGTAGCACTCCATCATGTCTTATCATCCATATACCACACTTAAAACTTTTTCTTCATTTTTGCTTCTTTATTTTACAACTCCTCAATAAATAAAATGATAAAAAGTTCTCCTTGAGAATAAGTAACAAACCTCAGGTACATCATCTCGGACATCTATTTCTATTCTGGGGATGAAATTGATTCTGGCTGTTTCTGCTTTCTTCTTTTCTTTTGATTTATTTATTTTAAACGGGGATTTTTTTTCAATAGGGTCTTTCCATTATTATTTAAAAAATCTGTTCCCCATATCTTATTGGGATTAATTTGTTTGTCTGAGGAGACTTGGCCTTAGGGAATGTTATTTAAAACAATTTTTTTCAGCTGACTTCTGCTTGCAGATTGTATTCTAGAGATGACCTGATAATGATGTTATTAAATAACTGTTAGTTAGAAAACTCTCCTTTCATTTTCCTGAACGGAAAATTGATTGAGTTGATTGGAATTTTCTTAAATGTACAACTTCCATTTATGTGGATCTTCCTTAGTTGTGATCCATCAGAATTACTGTCTAAAGAAAGTTCAGATTCTACTCCTATAAGGGGCTTTAATATTCTTATTGCTGTTATTGTAGATTTTATTAGACATTTTTATTTTTCTGATACCTTCATGATATTATTGTATAATTTAAACTATACATGTTAAAATGTGAATAACATTTTGGATACAGTTTTAATACTTAAAATTTTTAATTTTATTTACAGACTAAAAAAGATTTTCTATTTCGATACAGTTTTAAAAACTGCTATCTTTGTTTGTTTGCATCTAAACAGGATGGGAGCTCTGTGAATATGACTTAAGTGACCTTGCTCCACTTTAGTTTGCCTGGTAAAGACAAAACTGTAACCAGAAATAATTTCAGTATTTATTGCGAGATATTCCTATAGATTAATTTTATCAGAAACAATGGTCTGCTTGCCTGAGGAAATAGTTTGCTTAGGAAATAAGAGTTTACTCATCAAGATTTATTTCAAGGGCCTCACATTGCTGTATTTATCTAGTTGGAGCTGTTATGTCACGAACTTTGCTCAATCTGAACCAGTTCCCTGCCTCAAAAACTTGCTTTCAGTCACTAGGTCCCAGGCCTATTTTGACTTTTCTGTTCTGACACATTGCTAAGATGCTGTTAAGGGGGTATTCTCCCTATGGTAGTGAATTTAAATAAATTCACTTTTGCTTTTTTTTATCAAGTCTTTGGTGCTATCTTGGTGTGCTCAACAATCTGGAGTGACAAAAATGCAATGATAGATCTGGAACAGTGATAGAAATGTCTGTGGACAGCGGTGTGGGGATGGACTGTGGGAGCAGGGGTGGGCTGGGCAGAAGGAGGCAAAGTGGGAAAATTGGGACAACTTTAATAGAATAATGACAAAAAAAGAAATGTCAAATATGGTAGTCAATAGCCACATGTATGCTTGAATAGTAGCTACTGTGACTAAAGAACTAACTTTAAATTTTATTTAATTTTAATTACTTTAAACTTAAATCTGGAGGTTCCACCAGCTTTGAACTAAGTCCACGCCTCACTGCAGTGGCTAAAATCCTTGATTCAGAAATAGCACTCTTCACTGAGGTCCCTTGAGCTTAGTGGTCTCTTTGTCACTAAGAAGAAGGATATCTCGTTCCAATTTTTTTTGTTGTCTAAAATGCTAAGTTTATATTCTCTTCAAGGAAATAGAGTTCTTTTTATGAGTGCCTTTATTATCTTATCAAATTTGAAAGCTTTTATTCTTGCTGAAAATCTGCTTTGTTGTTAATAACTCTACTTGTGTGTGTATGTGTGTGTGAGGAAGGAGAAAGGTCAAGTCCCCACAAGCCTCCAGCTCTCTACAGGAGCTGAGGACAATACAAAGTCTTCACTCAAACTAGTTTTCTTTGGACACATTTTGCCTTAAATTAGTTATCAGTGATTATCTTATGAGAATTTTCCTGAGCCTTGTCTTGTTTTTAACCACAAGAATCTGGTTCTGGAAGATATCTACTTTCCCAAGCTCCTGCTGTCACAGATTTCAGGTCAGTGTAGTTGACTGACAATGAGGGTGAGGTTGTGTGATGTGGCATTTAATATACAACTCAGTGAAATTAAATAATCCACAATGTTGTGTCACCATCATCATGCTCTATTTCCAGAACGTTTTTGTTATACCAAACAGAAACTATGTTCTCATTAAACAATAACTCCTCATTGTCCCTTTCCCCTAGCCCTGGTAAGCTCTATTTTATTTCCTGTCTCTATGAGTTTCTGTATTCTAGGCACCTCGTACAAGTGCCTAGAATACAGAAACTCATAGAGACAGGAAACAATATTTTTCCTTTTGTGTCTGATACATCTCACTTAGAATCATATAACATTAATACAAACATATGACTGTAACATAAACTATTTTTCCACAGTGGCTACATCATTTTACATTCTGCCATCAATGCATGAGTGTTTCAATTTCTCCACATCCTAACTAATTCGTATTTTTTTTTATATTTTTGTCAATAGCTATCTTAAATCAGTGTGAAGTGGTAATGACAAAGGTTTTTCACCATAGTTATTAACTTAATTAAAAAGTGACTAATAGATTAAATAACTTGTAAATGTGCTCATACTTCCTAAGGAGTTGCTCATCATTAAGGTTGAAGCCATAAAAAACAGATAGCATGGAGGCCAAAGGAAATGCCTAAAGAATCAATAAGGAAGGCGGCCCTTACTAAGGTCCTGCCCCCATGAGAGTCCTAGAAGTCAATTATTTTTAGTGGTTGAAGGAAATCTATATAATGCCTGTGACTGGATCCAGAATCTAAAGAGTTATTGGAAAAATGCTTGCTGCAAATTGCACGATCATCTTTGACTCTTCAGAGTGAATCCTTGGTGATACTAGAGGTTCTTAAATGGAAACTTGCCAAAAATTTCACATTAACTTAGCACAACAAGGGCAAATTGACCACTATAGTCAAGCAATACTTGGGGGAAAATTTTTATTAAGATTGCGGAGGGTATCTCTGGTACATGTCTGTAAGGAACATTCTCTGTAAGGATGGGACATTCTCATAGGAAAGAACTCAAGCTTCAAGGTCCCTGTGAATACTTTTAAAGGAGTTTGTATACTTTCTTCTATGTTTTTTTTTTTAAACTGAGATAAAATAGACATATAACATTATATCGGTTTCACATTCAATATTTGTAAATATTGTAAAATGATCACCGCTATAAGTTTACTTAAAATCCTTTACCATATGTGTATTGAATATGCCCACCTGGTCTTTGTTTGCTTATTCTTATAGAGAATCAAAGCATTCATTGATTTTCTGTTCCCAACCTGGGGAATTTCAATCTATCTTTCCAGTGATGGAGGACTCATTTTACTGGGATTGCTAAAAAATTGGGCAAAACCTTGGGTTTAAGAACTTCATTGCCCTTATTATCCTCAAACATAAAGAAAATTAGACAGAATTAATGAAAATTTAAAACAGAAACTAGCAACATTTATCCGGTATTCTTGGGCTTCCAAGGCCAAGAGTACTACTTTGGGCTCTTTTTTTTTTTTTTTAAAGATTTTATTTATTTATTTTTAGAGAGAGGGGAAAGGAAGGGGAGAGAGATGGAGAGAAACATGACTGTGTGGTTGCCTCTTGCATGTCCTTTGCTGGGAACCTGGCCTGCAACCCACGCATGTGCCCTGTCTGGGAATTGAACTGTGACCCTTTGGTTCACAGGCCCACACTCAATCCACTGAGGTACACCAACCATGCCTACTTCAGACTCTTAAAATCATGAGGTTCACGCCCTCTGGCACTCATCAACTCCTACCATAAAAACTTGTGTTGCCTGGTGAGATTGCCTTCCTGATTTTGGACTCTACTTCAGACGTGCATGGCAAATTACCACAAGGCATTTATGCTGTACTTTCAGTCTTACTGTCAAGAAACCCAAGATGCCTTTCCTTTGCATTCTCTCAAGCAACTCTGTATGGCCTTACACCTGGAGGCTTTTTCGTCCAGAAAAGACACTAGAGCCATTAGAGGGTCAAAAATTGAGAACAATTTAGCTGATCATTTTGGATCAGGATCTCTCATGAGGTTGCAGTCCAGCTATTGCCTGGGGCTGCAATCATCTGAAGACCTGACTGGGCTAGAGGACCCATTTCCCAGATTTTCCACATGAGTATTGGCTGGGAGGCCTCAGTATGTCCTCATATGGACCTCTCTACAAGGGTGCTCATGACATGGCAACTGGCATTCCCTGGAGCAAAAGTGTTCTGAAGTAAGAGAGAGAGAGAGAGAGAGAGAGAGAAAGAGAGAGAGAGAAATGGAGGGGAGAGGCGAGGAGGAGAGGGAGAGAAAAGAAGGACGACTAAAAAGGAAACTTGTGTATTTTATGTGTAATTGATTACTTAATCACTTCTGTTTTATTCTATTGGTCACACAGACTAAACTTGATGCAACGTGGTATGAATATTAGGGTCTGAATACCAAAAAGTGATAGGCTATAACATTCTTTGACACTTGAACTGCCATTCTAATGTTTATTCTAGAACAAAGATTTTAAAAGATTCTTTCAGCAGTAGATGGTCTTTGAAAGGAGACAGCTTCAAACAAGACCTTTGAATGAAAAAAAAATACCTGCACGACATGGAGGACTTTGACTCTAGACCTATGGAACAAATTCTAGTAGACTAGAGATTGTCATTCTTTAATCTCGTGCTTTAGTTATTTATTTTTCTGGCCTTTTAACTTTCTTTTTTTTCTGGTTTAAATTCTGAATTCTTAACAAACATACTTTGTTAAGAATTTCTTAACTATGTCACTTATGAGTTTCATATGATCGACCTTGCTTTCTGCATTCTTATCCACTTGTAAAAATAAATCCAGCACCTGGATACAATTGGTTTATGACTTGTAATTGGATAAAACATATGATTCAGCCAACTACTGGACTTGTAACTGTTTTTCTCTGAGTTCCAGCTAGCTTCCTTTATCTCTAATCTCTTATAATAGAAAGTTTGGTTTCATCAATCACTTATCTCACTACTAATATGTGGTTTTAGGTTTTGCTGTTGTTTGTTTGTTCATTCATTCATTCATTCATTCATTCATTCATTCATTCATTCATTGTGGAGGACAGCACATAAGGCAGATAACCAAAAGCTAAGACACCCCTTTATGTCATAGCTAGGAAGGTAGGAAAGAAAGTTTCTATAACACCTATGTATTACTCACATCAGAACACTCTATATAACTGAACTTTCTCAGAGGTAAGATGCCGAAAAAGAAACCTGTGTGGTTTACTTAATGCCTATATCATGTTTACAGACCATACGAACAGGTTTACTGTATAGAAAATCTTTGGATTCCCTAGAAGATATAACATTTCATCTATTTCATGGTGTCTTTACTATATGTATATTTTCTTACTTCACACCTAACTTCCTCTGAATTCTGCCAAAACTATACAGTAAGTCTTGGCATGTACACTGGAGTGTTTTGCTAAGAAAGTGTCAATACACAGCCCCCGACCATAGGTATTAGATTTTTGGTACAAAAAACCTACAGATTACTACCAACAAATGGGATAGGTACTTATTATCTTAGTAAATCAATGCTCGTTTCAGGATAACCAGGTAATTTCTTATATCACTCAGGCTACATTCTGATTCACTATTTGACACTCTCAGAAAAAAGAGTTAAGTATATAGTCGTTCATGAAGGAGAAAAACTGTACTTCTATTGATATCTGAAACTTAATTACACAAAGGAAATTATGGTAGGAAATCTCAACATGCCTTCATTCAGAAATTGAAAGAGGGATTAGATAATGTCAGAAATCCATACAACTCTTTATCTGTTAAAAAAAAAAAACCCTAGACATAACTGGACTGCAAAGGTATTACAAGTACCACTTTAGGGAAAGAATATTTCATTAACATTCCCATAGATAGTTGAGAATTTTAATATTACTAAGACGGTTCAGGAAGCAAATAATGGAAATTATGAGATTAGATAATTTGGGTTATATACTCATATCTTATCTGTAGGCTTTTTTATGAATGCAGTCTGTTCTTTTTATTTAATCAAACCACTCTTGGCTTTTGGTATGGATGTGGACTATAACATCTAATCATAGTATTCTTAGTATTTGAATGTGTTATCATGTTCTAATATGAAACTTCTATGATCATAAATGCCTTTCATAGGCACTGTTCAGCAAATGATAATCCAACAAAAAGAGCATGAAGACCTGATTGTAAAATGGTTGAAATGGCCACCAACAGAAGCCTGACATGTAATGATGACATCACAAAGATCCATCTAATCATTTCCCCTTATGATAACTGTCACATAAGATAACTAAGATCATCATATGTTTCAACAGTATTTCAGTAAGACTTTAGATCAACCATGTCAACTTAGTTCTTTGTCCCAAGAAAATTTTTCCTGGGAGAGATAAAACTATAAACCAATAAAAAACTTCACTGTTTGCTTCATATATTTCCTATAGATCAATTTATTGGAGACAATAATCTGCTCACCCGGACAAACTGATCCCTTATCAAATAGGAATTTACTTTCCAAGATTCGTCTCATGTCCACCCCTGCTTTGCAATGTCTACCGATCCTAAACTGTTATATCACAAGCTTTTGTTGAATCTGAATCAATTTTCTGCCTTGAAAGACCCACCTTTGATCACTTGAGCTCAAACTTGAAAGTCTTACAAGTATCTCACTTCTGACAGACGTTCTTCTTTCGAGACACCGCTAAGACTCTGGCAGGGTGGTGTCTCTATCAGTGCAGTGAATTCAAGAAATTGGTTTCATTTTATTAACAGGTTGTTGGCAATATTTTGGAAAGTTCAGCAAGAAGGTATACAAACACCTTTTGAAGAAACTAGGATTTTTGTTTTTTGTAAAGTTTCTAGTTTTGTTGAGGAGATTACTACAGGAGTTTAGAAAATAATTTGTTAGACATTTAAAGAAATTACTGACTTTTAAAATATGTATAAAGGATGCATGGACAAAGACAAAGGGGGGTAGGGTTGAGGGTGGTAGGTGGGGGTTGGTGGGGCAGGGAAAAGTGGTTGTGGGAAAATGGAGACAACTGTATTCAAACAACAATAAAAAATGATTTAAAAAATAAAAAAATGAATGTCAAAAAATAAAATAACACTTAAAATTTGCTCAGAAACTAAGTATATAATTAAAGTCTACTGAACCAGAACTGTTGTTCTATGAGGGTTGGTTAGTATTCTTTTCAGCAGGTAAGAAGATATTTTTACACATAAAAAAATTAATTATATAACTGAGGTGAAAAATCAATTGCTGCTGTTTATTCAATAGCAAAAATATTCCAATTCAAAAAGAGAAAAAAATAGATGAGCTGTCGTTGACCGCAGAGAGAGAGAGAAGAGGTATTGAGAGTGAAATAAAAAAGAACTTTAAAAAGCTAAGTAACAGGGCATTTAAAATAAAGATAACATTTGGAACAAGGTTTGATTGAGGTAAAGTTGTTAACATTAGTCCTATATCTATCAAATTGAGTATTGATTTTGTGTATTTATATATTTTGTGCTGACCAAATTGAATTGATAAAACTTAGAGATTTGGAAACTAAGACGGGGCGGGGAGGACAGTTGGGTGACCTAAATTTCAGTAAAAAAAAATCACTGACTGCAAGTGATGAAAGGGCTATTTCGATTTCAAGAGGAAAAATAAGAAAATTAGTTACTTGAAATAATATTGTAACCCACTTTAACTCAAAGGGATATTTTTCTTGTCTTGAAGTAGTAGTTTGTAAGTTACTCTTTTAATTTTACTTTGTGTTTTGCCATTTCAAATGTTTCAGCTCTGTTGGAAAAGAACATGATTCAGGGGAAACTCTGATTGATTAAAGGAGCTTTATGACTAACCTTCTGGGTGTTTTAGAAACTAGAACACACTAAAAAAATATTTGTTGAAGAGGAATATAAATTTGGCCATTAACTGACTTAGCAGTGATTTTCATTTTAGTGCAATTATGTTTATATTCTTTTTTTTTAAGATTTTATTTATTTATTTTCAGAGAGAGGAGAAGGGAGAGAGAAAGAGCAGTGTATGGTTGCCTCTCACATGGCCCTCATTGGGGACCTGGCCCGCAACCCAGGCATGTGCCCCGACTGGGAATCAAACCGGGACCCTCTGGTTCCCAGCCCGCGCTCAATCCACTGAACTACACCAGCCAGGCAATTATGTTTATATTCTTTGTAAAAGCTTATAGTGCATCACCACAACACATTCCTCTTATAAATTCTGACTCAAAGTATCTCTGTGAAATAGGGAGATAAAAATTATCCATCTATTGGACAGTATTATACATAGCAGAAATGTTTTGCGAACCTCCCTATTCATTTTTTTATTGTTGATACATATTATCAATGAGAGCATTATAAAACCAGGAAACAGAACTACTTTTTATAAACATTACATTTTAAAGACTGTGAATAAAACCACAAGTCAGTTGTATTGGACAGAAAGTTCATTTGTTTTTTTCTGTAAGATGGCTCTGGTTGCACTTAGTTGTCTTTAACTTCATTCAAAACAATTTTGTTAGATTGTGATGTCTGTCGTATCAGTGTGCATTTAAAAAAATATCAGAATTGATGATAGCCATTTTAATATTGATGATGGAAAAAAAGCAACTTTTTGGTATATTATGCTTTATTATTTCAATAGAGGTAAAAATGCAACTGAAACACACACACACACACACACACACACAGATTTGTGCCATGCATGTAGAAGGTGCTGTGACTGATTGAACGTATCAACAGTGGTTTGCAAAGTTTCCTGCTGGAGATTTCTCGATGGATGACACTCTATGCTCGGGTAAACCAGTTGAAGTTGATAGTGATCAAATCAAGACATTAATTGAGATCAATCAACATTATACGTCATGGGAGATAGCCAACATACTCAAAATACCCAAATCCATAAAGTTATTGGTGAAAATAAAAAAATGTGTCTTTTATTTTATGGAAAAAACTAAAGGGACTTTTTGGCTAACCCAATACTACATTCTGGCACTAGTTCTTTAGTGGAAAGCATCTATTTCCCACGATTATGTAAAATCACACTCTTCATGATTCAACACTTAAGAATACTCATGATAACCATGCACCCGAACTTTAGTATGACCAATGTGAGAGAAAGCATCCCTTTCCACAACAAAATCAAATCCTCCTTTGAACCAGTGAGACCAGTGTTTATAACTGAATCAGTAGGCCTGGGTAATCTGGACCAGTGATGATGGAAAGAAGGATGAACTTACCTTACTTGTCTGGGGCCCAGCTCATTCCTGGAACTAAGGCCATTATCATCTAACTTACATGGTGGCAAGAACGGATATTGGGAGGGCAGTCACAATATAATACTGCTTGTCTCCAAGCCATGGTTATGCTGCTTCTCTGGGATTCAGTGTGAACTCCTCACTTCTTTCTGCTTACTGAAATACTGCTTATATTGTAAGGACTCATCTTGTTGCTACAGGATACCTTTCTTGACTATTGCATGCTCATTATCTCCCTTCTCTGTTAGACTTTTATTTTATGCCACATAATATATGACTAGATTATATGCTGCTATTTAAGGTTGAACAGATTCTTTAATGTGTTTTTAATGTGTTGGAGGAATAAATAAATAGCAAAACAAACCCTCATTTATCAGTCTGCACTTACTTCATGTGGGTCCCTTTTGTCTCTCAAACCAGATTGTACCTTCTTGGAGGAAGTATTTTGCCCTTTATTTCTCCTGTGCCTAACAGAGGTGGGTTCAGAGTATAAACAGCAGATGATGAAGATGCTGCTGCTGCTGCTGCTGATGATGATGTTGTATATATTTTTTTTAAATCTTAGTGTTTTTAAAAGATTTTATTTATGTATTTTTAATTTTTTTTAAGATTTTATTTTCTTTATTTTTAGAGAGAGGGGAAGGGAGGGAGAAAGAGAGGGAGAGAAACAGCAATGTATGGTTGCCTTTCACATGGCCCTCACTAGGGACCTGGCCCGCAACCCAGGCATGTGCCCCGACTGGGAATCAAACCGGGACCCTCTGGTTCCCAGCCCGCGCTCAATCCACTGAGCTACACCAGCCAGGGCTATTTATTTATTTTTAGAGAGAAGGGAAGGGAAGGAGAAAGAGAGGCAGAGAAACATCAATGTGTGGTTGCCTCTTGTGCTCCTCCAACTGGGGACCTGGCCTGCAACCCAGGCACATGCCCTGACTAGGAGTCAAACTGGTGACCCTTTGGTTTGCAGCCTGCACTCAATCCACTGAGCTACACGAGCCAGGGCACAATTCTTTTTTTTAATTGTTGTTTAATTACAGTTGTTCCCATTTCCCCCTTCCATTACTCTCTCCTGTCCTACCCAGTCCCCACCTTCCACTTTCAGTCCTCCCCCCATTGTCTTTGTCCATAGGTTCTTTATACTTATTCCTTGACTTGACCCTCCCCCTGTTTCCCCAATTATACCCCTCCACCCTCCCTTCTGATTATTGTCAGTTTGTTCTTTATTTCCATGTCTCTGATTCTATTTTGCTCATTTGTTTGTTTTGTTGATTGGGTTCCACTTAAAGGTGAGATCATATTGTCTTTCAATGCCTGGCTTATTTCACTTAGCATAATACTTTCCAGGTCCATCCACGTTGTCGTGAAGTGTAGGAGTTCCTTCTTTCTTTCTGCTGCATGGTATTCCATTGTATAAATGTACCAGTTTTTTGATCCACTCATTTACTGATGGCAATTAGGCTATTTCCAGTACTTGGATATTATAAATAATGCTGCTATGAACACTGGGGTGCATAGGTTCTTTTGAATAGGTGTTTCAGGATTCTTAGTGTCTAATCTCAACAGTGGAATTGCAGGGTCAAAAGGCAGTTCTATCTTTAGTTTTTTTGAGGAAATTCCATACTGTTTTCCACAGTGGCTACACCAGTCTGCATTCCCACCAATAGTGCACTAGGGTTCTGTTTTCTCTACAACTTCTCCAGCACTTGTTTGTTGATTTGTTTATGACAGTCATTCTGACTGGAAGACAAACAACCCAATTAAAAAATTGGTAAAGGACCTGAACAGACATGTCTCCAAGGAGGACATACAGAGGGCCCAGAGACATATAAGGATGCTCAGAATAACGAGCTATCAGAGAGATGCAAATTAAAACCACAATGAGATACCACTTCATATTGGTTGTATAATTTTTAATGACCCCAAAACACAGCATTGTTTACTATTGTTATGTTCTTGGTCATTAATATTTTAAAACTTACTTTTAGAGATTGTATTTGCCTTTATCTTAAGATAGAATCAATTTCAGTAAAAAAAAATAAATAAATAAACTCCCTCCCAAGAAAAACTTAAAAATGTCAATTTAATCATACAATATCCTACTCCTAGCTACTTATGTCTCATGTTAAGTAAATATGTGTCATAGAGGAAGAAAAGCTATGTAGAGAAATTATTTTAGTCTGGAAAGTGATTCTCAGCTATGCAAGAACTTTTACTCAGGCTTTCTTGAATGCATAATAAATATTTGGTCTTATTAATCTCTAGATCATGTTTGATTATTCATTGGAAAATTAAAATGAATTCCCTAATTTTCATAATGATTTTATCATATATCAGTCTTCTTTGTAACTCCTCTGAGAAAAAGTGGTCAATGAGGCATCCTGTAGAGGAGGGGTAAAGGTTTTATGATTTTTTTTTAAAGATTTTATTTATTTATTTTCAGAGAGAGGAGAAGGGAGAGAGAAAGAGCAATGTATGGTTGCCTCTCACATGGCCCTTACCGGGGACCTGGCCCACAACCCAGGCATGTGCCCCGAGTGGAATTGAACCGGGACCCTAGGTTTTATGATTTTAATCTGCATTTCAGACTCATAATTCCAAGTGCTTATAGTTTTCTCAGGCTTCTTCTAATGGCTGTATTGCTTTATTTACTCTGAATAATGCAATTTCTAAATAAATTATGAGTTACCATAAGATTTCTCTAAATTATGTTTATTTGAATCATAGTATAGTAACTGATATGATATAATTACATAGTTCTCAAGAATGTGGATCTTGGGGACACACAATGTTTGTTTAATTCCTAACTGAATGCCTTTAAATAGTAGTTGAATGACATTGGACAAGACACAACTTCTCTGTGCCTCAATTTTCTCATTTGTAAAATAGCGATTGTAATAATACCTATGTCATAAGATTCTTATGAGGGGTTTGTTTAAATTCATTTCTGCATATGGATTGAATACAAAATATCATTATAGAATTACAGAATTAGAGACACTAAAATCTAAAATCTATTTATTCTTGGAGTTTTTAAACTTGAGCAGTTGCCTTTTTGATCAATAAACTGTACCTTGCTCCAAAGAGAAAATCAATTTATTCTTTATTGAAAGATGATTGCTCTTAGACAACACTTAAATCAGTATAGGCAAAATGTCTAATTTATGGTTAAGTATACATGAGCATCTTTTTATAATCCAAAGGAGCAAATGCAGCTGTCCGTTGCTGGTCTGAAAGCAGAATCTGGAAAGCAGAAGAAATCAGAGCAATCTGTCCCTCTCTCTCTGCACAGTGTAGGCTCTAAGGGTTCTCATTTAAGCCCTCTCGTGTGTCTGCTCAACGATTCTCTTTTCTGCAGGTAGACCTTGTTGCTCTATTTGCTCATAAGTCTAACATAGTTACCCCCACCTTGGTATTGCATTTTGTATCAGGTCAAATGCCCAACAGAGAATGACAAGATTTTTTGAGTCCTTGAACTTAATTTTGAGATAAATTACAATTGGTCCAGCTCAGGTCAGGTACTCATCCTCATCCAGTCAGCTAGGCCCAGGGGAGGGGTCAAATGTCCTCCTGCCCACTCAGCAAGGGTTGTGGAGACCGCATTTCTTAGAACAGACATGCACTGGCAGGGGAATTGAATAACACGTACCTGAGAGATCTGTTCTGGAGACAGAATTGAAATTTTGTCAGAAACGGTGTAAACACAAAGCAAGTAATATGAATTAAGTACTCTCCTATGAATTTAGTTTTAAGGTTCGAATGACATACATTTTCATTGATCACATTTTGTAATGACAAAGTATTTTTCTCAAATCATTATAGAAAATCTGAACATAAATTTAAGACTACGCTTATATTATCATGATTATGACCTTATACTAATCTTATGTTTCACTCTGGAGAGCTTTATAAAATGATATCCTTGGAAAATGATTTAACTCTGGGTAAGTAAGAATGTGGAAAAATACACAACAAATTGTAACTACATATGTAGTTGAATGAGATTTGATCCATTATTTAAATGAGGTTTAGGCAATACTCTGAAAAGGAAATAAAGACAATGGCAATATGCTATAATTTATGCCTGCTTTTCAGTCAATGGACTTTTACCATAGCTTCTCAATGGGTCTTTCCTGCATTTCCTCACTTTACTTCTGGCACAGGAGTTGGAAGATGATAGCAGTTCCGCTTTCTCCAACATCACGTGAACAGGGTAAGAGTGGAAATGGAGACCCTACCACAAATTTCTAAATATTTTAAGTTACAAATTAAGTCAACAAATTATTATATAAAATGTGTTCTATCTTCTTTCTTTGACAAATGGACCTTCATAATGATGTGAAAGGCCAAATTTGAAGTTAGGAATTTCAAAATCCATGAAGTTCTGCACTCAACCAAGATGACCTACCCTCTTCTCTCCTCATATTTGACTTTGTGAGGGACTTAAACCTACACATGTGGTCAAGCTGACTCATGGTCCAAGCTCTTGGTATACTTCCTACAATCAGCCACCCTCTGGCCGCTTCTTAGTGTATGGTGTGCACACCTGAAGAATAGTCTACCTTCAGGAGGATAGTAGAGGGGAGGGGACATTTGTAGGGTTCAGGTCAGTGGCCCCTCTCCCCTTTATCTAAAGACAGTTCTGGGTGGTGAAAGGAAGTGTGTACATCTATAGGTTAGGATTCCAGGTGTCAATGACAGTTAACCATTGAATGAAGATTAGAAGGATATTTTTATGAAGTGGAAGATTTATGTCATTAACTAACAAAAGCCAGAAAAAATTAATTGTAAAACAAAAGAGGATTTACTTTTCATTCAGTAAGTGCAATATGAAAATATATATGCAGAAAACTATTTGTGGGAGGTGTTTGTGGGGGTGTTTCTAAGTGAGAGTAGCATTTGAAATAGGGAACTCAGTAAAGTGGATTGCCCTCCCCAAAGTAGGTGGGTATTAACCAATCTGTCAGGGACCTGACCAAAAGACAGAAGAAGGATTTTGTTCCTTTTTTTCTTCTTCACTGTTGAGCTGGGACATCTCATCTCATTTTCTCCTGCCTTCAGAATGGGATGTACACCACTGGCTTTCCTGGGTTTTCAGCTTGCAGATGGAGATCATGGGATTTCTCAGCCTCCATAATTGTGTGAGTCAATTGCTCATAATAAATCTTATTTTTTAAATATTTTTGAAAAATATTTTATTTATTTATTTTAGAGAGTGGAAGGGACAGAGAAAGAGAGGCAGAGAAACATCAATGTGTGGTTGTCTCTCATGAGCCCCTTACTGGGGACCTGGCCTGCAACCCAGGCGTGACCAGTGACCCTTTGATTCACAGGCTGGCACTCAATCCATTGAGCCACACCAGCTGGGGCATAAATCTCTTTTTTAATTTATAAATATAGGTAAAAGATATATCTCCTATTGGTTCTGCTTCCCTGGAGAAGCCTGACTAATACACAGCTTCATCATCGTTCACTCCAGTGCAGCCCAACGGTGGGCAAATGAGTATCTGAAAATCAGCGAATATCTGGCCAGGGAATGAAATGCTAGAAATAGGCAAAATCGCTTTCAACAGCTTACTCTTTCTGTTAGGTGATTTGATTTTCACAATGACTATTGAGATCTATTGAATGGTATTATTTTCTCTACTTTACAAATGAGTAAATAAATGCATCAAAGTTAAATGGCCAATTCCAATCTATATATATAGTTAAAGGTTCATTCTGGAATATAGCCTGTTCTTTTGATTTATTTCCAGATGTAAGACTCAGGTTTTTGCACCAAAATACATGCACTGAAAATCTATTCACTTCTAGAATCAATAAGCATATGTATTTTCTAGATATTTAAGACTTCAACAAATATTAGAAAACCTGAATAAGTAATGTAATATTTAGATTTTTATTTTTAAAAGTATTTTTTAAGTTGCTAGGGGGAAAATGACCTAATTTAATACCCTTTTCTATATGCTCCCAACTTACTTTTCAGAGCTGTGACAGAGCTGTCTTTTTCATTGTGACATAAACACTCTCTTCATAGTCACTAAGAAATTAAGAAAACCTCATTTATTTTTCCAGGCTCCATTAAGAAGTCCATATTTTATTTGTCTTCCATCTTCATTTTCAACTGCGCTTTGCTAATATGAAAAGCTAACTTTTTTTTCCTAGCAATCAAAATCTGTTCACAATACTGATTTCCAATTATTTGGAGAATGAATTGCATTTTGCAAGTTCGGCTGGTTTAAAAAGTGGATTCAGTAAATATCTTGCCTGGAAAAAGAGATAATAGGTTCATCATGGATATTGTCCCTTAAGTCGAAGTTACACAACAGTGGTTTGTTTAATCCTTTCCTTTCCCTTGCCCGTGGTAATGACATTTCATTAACATTTTAACTTCTATGGAAACAAATTATTTCAGCTTAGAAGTTTAATAACTTACCTAGGGTGTGTTGTAGATGAGCCTGCATTTTGAAAAAAGAAGCTTCTAACAGTTTCTAATACTAGTTTACTTTTGAATTCTTAGCAGTGTCTGTTGACCCAGTGAAATTTTCGGTACTGAGTTAGCCATGTTTATGTTATAGAGAAGGGCTGAAGCCTGACTGCATGCACTCAAGGTGCAAAAGGAGCAGATTCAAGTACCAGGTTTTGCTTTGCTTGTATAATAAAGGAACATCCTTCAAATTCAATCTTGATCATGGACGTCCCTCAAATCATCCTAATCAGGGAATTTGCCATGTAACCCTCCCATTTCTCTCTGCTGCGTAGGAAGGGTCCATGCCTTTGTTACTAGGCATCAGTCTTCTGGAATTTGATAATTAAAGAAGTATAAACTAATGGTCAATTAGAATTCTTTTTGGAGACTAACTGAATTTCTTTACAATTAGCTTTAAAAGTGAAATATAAGTTGGTTTACTAAATAGCTAAATTAAACAGCCATGCTATTACAATGTTCAACCACTGTGCATTTAGCTTTGCCCCCTGGCTGATGTCAGCTGCCTCAGCACTGCTCCTGCTGCTGAGCTTGCTCCTTCATCACTCATTCTCCTCTTCCCGTCCCCACATCTTTTCATGTAAACCGACCCAGTCTTTAGTCAATGCTCAGTTATGTAACTAAGCTTTGTCTTCCTGGAAACAGATGGACATGTGTTCATTTTCACTCTCTCCTGTGATTGCTCTGATTGGTATCTTCCTCTTCCTCCAATTTTTCTCTTTTATTTTTTATATTAAATTAAGTGGCTCACTGTTCCTCTGCAATGCTATGGCCACTGAGGCTCCTTCTTTCTGAGCTCACTTTTCAGGGCCACTTCCTAGGCTCACCCCACACCTGGCAGGCAGCACAGTCTATCCCTGAGCCATCTGGCTTCCCCTCTGTACTGCTCATCTGGCCCAGAAGACACGTGCTCTGGGCTACCTGACCCATAAGGGTAGTGCTTGTATAACCTGTTTCATAAAGCGGGTGTTCTTATTTAGATTCTCCACCGTTACTTCACCTCCTCTCTGTGTCCTATGCAAGGGTGTGTACCACCAGCAGATGGTCACATTACTCATCACTAGTCCAGTCTTTACATTGTTATCTATGGCCTTTGAGTCATATTTTTCTCCTGCTCTGAATGAGAGCAAGAACTATTTTCTCCTTTAAGAAACTAAAAATTTTGTAGAGAAGAATCTGGCTGGCAATAAACTCTTTAGAACCAAAAGATTACTTTATAATGCTTTCTGATCTTCTCTTTTTAGTGCATTCATTGTAGCTATGAAGCAAGATTAAGGAGTACTCTTTCAGAACTTGAAAATATTAAATGACTTATTGCCTACTTCACTTAAGTTGCTTAAGACCAGAAATGACTAAGGGCTTACTTGAGGGTTCAATGTTTGTGAAATTTAAACAAAACTTAAATGGAATCATTAATGACCACTAATGGTCATATTTGATTCACTCATTCATTCAGTAAATATTTATTAAAAACTTTTAATATTTTTAGAAAAGAGAGCCCAGAAATAAACCCATGTCTCTACGCTCAATTAATATTCAATGAAAAGGGAAAGAGCATAAAATGGAGTAAAAATAGCCTCTTCAACAAATGGTGTTGGGAGATCTGGACAGCTACATGAAAAAAAAAAAAAGAAAAGAAACTTGACCATCAACTTACACCATACACACAAAAAAAACTCAGGATGGATAAAAGACTTAAATATAAGTCATGATACCATAAAAGTCCTAGAGGAGAACATAGGCAGGAACATCTCAGATATTCCACACAGCAATATTTTCAATGATATGTCCCCTAGAACAAGGTAAATAAAGGAAAGAATAAACAAATGGGACTACATCAAATTAATAAGCTTCTGCATGGCTAAAGAAAACATTAGCAAAATGAAAAGGAACCAAACTTATGGGAAAACATATTTTCCAATGATACCTTGGACAAGGGTTTGATCTCCAAAATATATAAAGAACTTACACAACTCCACACCAGGAAGACAAACAGTCCAATTCAAAAATGGGCAAAGGACTTGAACAGCCACTTCTCCAAAGAGGACATACAGAGGGCACAGAGACATATGAAAAGATGCTCAGTATCACTAACCATCAGAGACACAAATTAAAACCACAATGAGATACCACTTCACATATGTCAGAATGGCCATCATAAACAAATCAGCAAACAACAGATGCTGGTGAAGTTGTGGAGAAAAGGAAACCCTAGTGTACTGTTGGTAAGAATGCAGACTGGTGCAGCCACTGTGGAAAACAGTATGGGATTTCCTCAAAAAACTAAAAATGGAATTGCCTTTTGACCTGGCAAATACACTGCTGAGATTATACCCTAACAATCCTGAAACACCTATTCAAAAGAACCTATGCACCCCAATGTTTATAGCAGTGTTATTTATAATAGCCAAGTGCTGGAAACAGACTAAGTGCCCATGAATAAATGAGTGAATCAAAAAACTGTGATACATTTACATAATGGAATACTATGCAGCAGAAAGAAAGAAGGAACTCATACCCTTCGTGACAGCATGGATGGATCTGGAGAGCATTATGCTAAGTGAAATCAGCCAGGTGGTGAAAAAATAATATCATATAATTTCACCTATAAGTGGAACCTAACCAACAAAACAAACAAATAAGCAAAATGTAACCAGAGACATGGAAATAAAGAACAAACTGGCAGTGACCAGAGGGGAGGGAGGAGGAGGATAATGGGGTAAAGAAGGGGAAAATTCTAGTCAAAGAACAAGTATAAAGGACCCATGGACAAGAACAAGGGAGGGGAGGGTTGAATGTGGGAGAGGGGGTTGAGCAGGGCAGGGGAGAGTAATGGAGGACAAAGGGGGAAAACTGTAATTGAACAACAATAAAACAAATAAAAAAATTTGAATATTCTATTTTAGATGCTGACTTAATGGCAGTGGACAAATAGACTAACTGTTCACCTTCATGAGGTTTACATGCTAGCCCTTGAGTCAGACAATAAACAAATTAGTATATAATGCAGTATCAGGTAGTGAAAATATGTGGGAGAAAGAAGAAATTATGATTTTGTTCCAAAACAAATAATATGCTGTAGTTGAATATTTTTTTTGCAACCTGACCACTTAATACAAATTCTATGTGCTTTTCCTAAGACATGAAGATTGTTTGTCATCTGATTTGTATGGAATTTTTAGAGCATAATTTTATGCTTAAATATAACATACATAAAGAGAGTGCCTAAATCATAAATATGCAGCTCAGTGGATTTTTTTCACTAGTGGTTACATTACAAACACTCAGATCAAGAAATGGAATATCAGCAGCATCCCAGAAGCCTCCCTCATGCCCTTCCCATTCCCTCATATCCTCTCCCAATGGCAACTACTATCTTGACTTCTTTGTCACCAATAATTGTACATGACTTTGAACTTTAAGTACATTAAGTTGTATTGTCTATATACCCTTGTGTTTGCTTTCTTTCTTCAATTGAGATTATCAACGTTGTATGTAACAGTACTTCATTCTTATTACTAGTTAATATTACCTTGTATAAATATGCTATAATTTATTAATCCATCACTGTTCAAGGACAATTGTGTTGTTTCTAATTTTGCAGTATTGTAAATAGTGTTACAATGAACATTCTTATAAATGTCTTTGGGTAAACATATTTTTGCATCTCTACAGTGTGTATACAGAAGAGTAGAAGTGCTTGTTCATACGTTATGCACATCTGTAGCTTCAGCAGATGTTGCCAAACAGTGGTTGTACCAACTCCCATCTTCAGAACACGGTATAAGCGTTTGAGCTAGAATCTCATGAACTCTTGGTGTTATTCTTATTAAATTTTAGCCATCATGGTATTATCTTTTTATATTTTTCTTGGTATTTACATAGTGACTAATCATTTTGAGCAAATATTCATGTTTTATTGTCTACCTGATATCACCTTCATAAACTGTCTGTATAAATTTATTGATTATTGTGTTTTTTAAATTAGGCTGTCTATTTCTTTATGTGCTCTAGGTACAAGTCCTTTGTTATGTATATGAACTGAAAATATTTTCTGTCAATCTGTGGCTTACATTTTCATTCTCTTAAAAGTGTCTTTTGAAAAAAATAGTTCTTAATTTTAATATAGCTCCATTGATCAATCTGCTATTTTATGGTTCGTGCTTTTGAGGTCCTGTTTAAAAACTTGTTGTCAACCTTAATATAGTTTCTTATGTTATCTTTTGGAACCTTTTAGTTTTCAACTTTACATTTAGACCTAAAAAACACCTGGAAGGGATTTTTTGATGGTGAGATGTAAAGGTCAAGATTCTCCACCCTCCCCCATTCAGGTATGCCATAGCCCTGGCACTATTTACTGAAAATTACCTTTCTTCAATACAGGTTCTTGGTCCCTCAAGTCCTGGCTGTCTTGTCAGGCCTGAGTTCAAGTTTTTATTTCTCCAACAACTCGAGACCACTGAAAGCTCTACTTAACTGCTAATTTCTGCCTCTTTACTGACTAGAATATTTTTCTTGCTCCAAAGTTCTAAATATTTGGAAAGTGCCTCAAAAGGGAAAACTGAAACATAGGATGTCAAGTTCATTCCAGTGAGCATCTCATCTCTACGTGTTTTGCCCCTCAAGTCCTGTTAACTTTGAAGCTCTTCAATGCCTCCAAAGTCATTAAAAAAATTATCTAGCTTTTCTAGTTGTCTTTGGTGTGAGTTTTGATCTGCTAGTAGCTACTTTTTCATAGATAAAAGGGGAAGTTGTGATGACATTTTTTCCATGTAAGGAATGATCTAATGACAAATGGTCATTAATCTAGTGCTTAAAAAGCACCAGAGTAACATCTTAATTAAATCTTCAACCAGAAAGGATTGAGCAGCCTAGGAAAGACTGAGATAAGTTAAGGAAATACAACTACAGGTCATTCATTATTCATCCAATATATAGGGGACATGAGAATTACCATTATCCCACCAATACTAGAATATTAGACTTTTATCCAAACAATATTAATGAAAAGAGGCTGAGGAGGTTGTTAATAATCCAATGAAATTTAATGGATGGTTTTTCAATGTCTTTTATGGGGAAGACTTTCACTTTCTTGCTCTTGAACAAGAGCTACCAGTTATGGCCTTTGGTCCTATTTCACCTGTTTTCTATGAGAAAAATCACAACTTTTTTGTAGCAACTTCTCAGGGGAATGCTTGTGATGCCTCTGAAAAAATACTCCCTCCTGCAGTGTGCCCTGATACCAGTTTTGGGGACATGCTCTTTCAGATCTGTGAAGGAGAGCTGAAAATAAAATCACAGCCTTAGGGGGAACGACATTAATTTTGAGAGAAACTTGAATAGGAACAGCTGTTATAGCTTATTTACAATGAACTATTAGAGGCTTATATAATAGAAAAACAGACAACAGTTATGTACATCAGGGCCAGTCTTCTCCCCACCTCGATGATTTTACCATCTGTTGCCTATAGGTCCCCCTGTGGCTGCATGTCCTTTAGGATTTGGGACTAAGAGAAACCTTGCACTCCCAGAAGGGAGATTCTAACAAGTCACCTAATACGGTAAATATTTTTCTATGTTTTTTAAAAAAATCTTTAAAACTGCTTGTGTAGGCAGCAACTGAGATGCAAAGATATCTAAGACTGATAGGAGATCATTATCTAACAAGCACCTAAGAGAGATTTCCTTCCGTTTGGTGGGCGACTTAAGGTAATGATAGCTCATGAAGAATGGAGGGGTCAACTCTACTTGGAAGTTAGGGAAGGCATTTTCAAATGAATAGAAATGGGGCTTAATTTTCTCACCTACAATATCAGTTGAATCCTGTTCAACAAATGTTTATTGAGCACTTACTATGTACCAGATATCCTTTAGTGTGCTGAATATAAAGATTAATAATATGTGGCTGGTCCTGCTTTGAAAAGGGGTTGCTCAACCTCAACACTATGGATGTTTTGCACCAGGTATTCCCTTCTAGTGGGATACTGTCCTGTGCATTGTTAAATGTTTTGCAGTATCACAGGCCTCTATTCACTAAATGACAGTAGCACTTTTCAGCCAGTTTTGACAACCAAAAGTATTCCTAAACATTGCCAAATGTGCTCTGGAAGGAGCAAAATCATCCCCAGTTGAAAACCATAGCCTAAAGAAATTTAAATATGAAGTACTTGAACTTCCGGCCAAGATGGAAGAGTAGGTAGATACACTTTGCCTCTTTACACAAGCAAAAGAAGGACAACAACAAATTCAAGAACAAAAAAATAGCCAGAACTTCCAGAAAATCAAATTGTATGAAAGTCCAACAACTGAGGAGTTAAAGAGATGTTCATTCAAACTGGTAGGAGGGGTGGAGATGGGCAGCTGGGGCCGAGAAGACATGTGACAAGGCAGTGGCTGGTGGACTATGTAGTCCGACATTTGCATGTGGATAAACCAGGAGGAACAACTGAGGAGTGAGACAGACTGCATAACCCAGAGTTCCAGTGCAGGGAAATAAAGCCTCAAAACTTCTGACTGTAAAAACCTGTGGGGGTTGTGGTAGCGGGAAAAACTCCCAGACTCATAGGAGAGTTTGTTGGAGGGACCCACAGGGTCCTAGAAATACACAAACCCACCCACCTGGGAATCAGGACTAGAAGGGCCCAATTTGATTGTGGGTAGCAGGGGAAGTGAAAGCCTGACTAGAGTCAAGCAAGCAGCATTGTTCCCTCTTGGACCCCTCCCCCACATATAGCACCACAATGCAGCAAAGTGGGCTGCCCCATCTTGGTGAATACCTTAGGATCCACCCCTTGCAATGTAACAGGCATGCCAAGACAAAAAAATATGGCCCAAATGAAAGAACAGATCAAAGCTCCAAAAGTAGAACTGAGAGATGAAGAGATAGCCAACCTATTAGATGCAGAGTTCAAAACACTGGTAATCAGGATGCTCATAGAAATGATTGAGTATGGTCGCAAAATTGAGGAAAAAGTGAAGGCTATGCAAAGTGAAATAAAGCAAAATATGCAGGGAACCAACAGTGAAGGGAAGGAAACCAGGACTCAAATCAGTGATTTAACCAGAAGAGAGAAATAAGCATTCAACAAGAACAGAATGAAGAAACAAGAATTCAAAAAAAAAAAAAAAAAAAAAAAAAAAAAAAAAAAAAAAAAAAAAAAAAAAAAAAAAGAGAGAGAGGCTTAGCAACCCCCAGGACAACTTTAAAGGTTCCAACATATGACTCATAGAGGTGCCAGAAGGAGAAGAATAAGAGCAAGAAATTAAAAAAATTTATTTGAAAACATAATGAAGGAGAACTACCCTAATTTGGTGAAGGAAATAGACTTGCAGGAAGTCCAGGAAGCTCAGAGAGTTCCAAAAACGTTGGACCCAAGGAAGCACACACTAAGGCACACATAATTACATTACCCAAGATTAAAGATAAGGAGAGAATCTTAAAAGCAGCAAAAGAAAGGAGACAGTTACCTACAAAGGAGTTCCCATAAGACTGTCAGCTGATTCCTCAAAAGAAACCTTACAAGCAAGAAGGGACTGGAAACAAGTATTCAAGGTCATGAAAGGCAAGGACCTACCTTCAAGATTACTCCATCCAGCAAAGCTATTATTTAGAATGGAAGGGCAGATAAAGTGCTTCCCAAATTGATCTGTTCTGGAAATTGTCTTTATCAGTTTGCATATGATTTCCATTGGTGACATCTGGTGGTTGATGATTCTGGAAGATTGGACATTCTTGCTCTGGGTTACTCCTGTTTATCTCATGGTCTAATTAAGCTCTTGGAATAGCTACATTATTTTAATGACAGGAGTTAGACACATTCATTAAATATTTTGGATTTTAATAATATTATTATTCTAACATAGGACAAACAGTATTGCTCCAAAATAACCCTGAAAGCTCACAGGGGCTGCATTCAAACTCAGCTTTTGCAGTTACTTTCCCAAGGGAATGATGGCTTTCTATCCCCAGCTGGAGAGACTAGAACTTCCTATGAGCTCAAGGTCCCCAGGTGCTGGCTTTCCTAGATAACTCCTGTACACAGTTGACAAATCCCGCCTCCAGCTTTAGTCCTGTGCTGCTCAATACAGTAGCCACTAGCCACATGTGGCTATAGAGTACTTGATATGGGGCTAGTCTAAGTTGAGATTACTGAAAGTGTAAGAAACACACTCTAGTTCAAAGACTTCACATGAAAAAAATGTAAAATATCTCAATAATAATTTATTTTCCAGTGGTTACATGCTGAAATGACAATATTTTATATATATAAAGTAAAATAAAATCAATTATTAAAATTAATTTTATTTTTTAATGTGGCTACTTGACAATTTAAAATTATGTTATATGACATGGGCTAAATTTCTATTGGATAGTGGTGTGCTAACCAGTCTATTTATGTTTCCATCAATAATATTGCTCTTACTTTGACCTAGAAGGACTCATATTACTCATTCAGCAGAGAGCCTTGGAATTGACATATTCCTGAATGCCCTGGATATTTAAAAAAGCTTCTTCACACTGACTGGTGGGAAGTAGAATGTCTCCCAGCCCTGCATAAGTTTGGGGAATGGTTCGGCTGTATCTTGACAGTTTTTGGCCAGTCTTTGGCCAGTCTTACTCTGTCCATGCACAGCTTGTTTTTTAGTAACAGACTCCCTAGGCAATTTCGGGAACTTTTTTTTCCTGCATATTTTCCTTCTGTCGGGTAGTTGTCCCTCAATCCTATCCACTGCAGTCTTCTCCAATTCTGGTCTCTAGTTCCTTAGTTCAGTGATATTTCTATGTTCTGTTTAGTTAAACCTTTTTTGTGTTATAGTCTTGAAAAGGACTACTATTTGGAAAGCTGGGGCGATAGTAGGTCTTCCCTCATCTGTTTTCCTTTTCTCCAGGATAATGCCCTTGGCTGGCTTTATACTAATGTCTTAAAACTGTTGTCTCATATCATTTGTCCAGATTTCTAGTTATTTATGGTGGCAAGACAAATTCATTACCTGATCATTATAGTAGGAGCAGCTCAATTAAACATTTTAATTCGATATTTCTTTGTTGAATGTTAATTATCTACACTTTTATTTTTTTAGTAGATGCCATACATCTTACAACATAAATCCTTGACTTATGAAGTGTGGTATAAATTTATTGCTTTATCACTTCCTGAACAATGCAAGAAATTTGAGACATCTTATTTAGCTTCCCCTAGACTTTTGTGCTACTGTTGTCTTATGTTTTAAACTCTCTCTATCACTCTCTCATTCTTTCATTCAATCTCTCCCCCATGTATATATATTTGACCAGAATGAAGACATTTTTAATACAGCCAATTTTTATTTAGATTTCTCTACATATGTATTTATCCTTTCCATTAGTTCTCATTCCTTACGTCATTTCCATGCTTTTATCTACTATTATTTACTCTATGTTGGTATCCTTTTCATATTGGTCTATTGAAGCACAATTTTATTAGCTTTTATTTATTTGAATGTATTTTTATTTCACCTGTATTTTTTAGTAAACTTTAGCTAGATATAGAATTTTAATTTGACAGTTACTTTCTTTCAACATTTTGAAGATTTTTTGACTTCTTTTTTGTTGAAAAGTTAGGTTTTAAATTTATTGTTTGTTTTTTGAAGGTAATAAGTAGTATTCTCTCTTGTTTTTAAAATTGGCTATATGTCTTTGTTTTCTACATTTTTTCTGTGTATGTCTGGATGTGGGTTTTTTTTTTTCATGATTCTGCTTGGGAATTACAGTTCATTTTATATTTTAGTATTTTTCATTGGTTTTAGAAAATTATTGGTCATTAAGTGTTAAAATATTGCTTTTGCTTCATTTCTCACTCCTTTTATGCTGAATCTTCAAAGTGTGTTAGACATTTTTACCCCAGCCCCAAATGTTTCTTATGCAATGTTCTATATTATCCACATGTTTCCTTTTTTTTGTCCTCAGTTTGTTGTTTACTTCTAACTCTGTGAATTGTGAGTTACAATTTCCAGAGATAATTTGATCTTGGAGTGATGATTTCTTCCTCCTGAAATTACTTTAGCTTTTGTTAGGCGGTTAGGGTCAAGGAGAGCAGTTGCATCCAAACAGAGTGAGCTGATTTGAAGCTGGGATTTAGCCTTTGTGAATACTCACTTTAGACACAGGTTGTAGTCCTTTGGTTTTTTCCAACTGAAGGATTTCAGTATTTTAACCTATGTCCCTTCCCCTTAGACATAATTTTTGTCCCTCCAAACCCTGTGGAATTGCTGGGTGCTCTGCTAAGCTTCTCAGCTTCTCGGCTGAAGCTTTCAAACCGGTTATTGCCTTCAGGTTAAGAGAAGTCCCTAATAATTGCCTCCCCTCTCTTCTAGAATTGTGTCCCCCTAGGTGTTTGCTTTAGTAGCTCTCCACTGCCTTCAAAGGATGATTTTTATGTTTACTTCTTCTCTTCAGGTTATTTATTCTTACTGGTGTGTGAGTCCTGAATAACTAATTCATCATTTGCTGGAAAGGGTGATTCTTTATGGTTTGGAATTAGGAGAATATAGAACGTGTTCCTCACCAGCTAGAAAGTATGCTACAAGAGGGGGCTGCTCTCCTGCCCTCTGATCTACAAGATTGTTATCAGTTGCTAGGCTGGCGACACTTCCTCCTGCTTCAGAGCCACGGCATTTCCTCTTTCCTCTTCCTGGAATGCTCTGTTAGCTCTCTTTATCTAACAACTCACACTATCTTGCAGGTCTCAACTTAAACAGTATTTCACAGCGAAGCCTTCCTCCACCTCTCAGGCTAGGTTAGATTCCCCTGTATTTTTCATACAGTAATGTGCACACTTAGGTTTATTAAATTAATTATACTTTAATGTTGATTTAATGTCTGTCCTACCCAGACAGGAACTCAGTCTGCTTCTTCAGACTATGCTAGCACAATGCCTGTCACGTAGTAGATGCTCTCAAAATAAATGAAATCTGCACGGACATGCTTTAAGCTGGATTAATATTTCCCAAAATACATTCCATGAGAAAGCGGTTCCAAGGTCAAATATTTTCGGAAATATTTCATAGTATTTAATATATCTGCCTCTCGGAAAATCACAGTGAGTATCAGCATATTTAAAAAACCTTAGATATTTCATAGTAAACAAAACAGTTTAATTTTGCTTATTATTAAGTTAAACACTTAAAAAAAGACCTAAACATTTATTTTACACCCAAAATGCACTTCAACATAATTTAGTTAGGTATTTTTAGAAAGGGAAACTTGGAGTTAGACTTCATCCCACGATGGGTCAATATATTACAAATTCTGAATATGTGAAATCAAAATCAAAGAGGATTAAAAGGTAATACCATGAAAACAATATTTACAGGACTGGAGTTCAGCTGATGTGGACAAAAGATTTTCTGCCTACAGTTGCTACAATCTATACAGCTTCACAAGTTGCAAGGAGCAGGGAGGTTTTAAGCATTGGTCTCCAGGTGCTGTTGTGGTGAGCTGAGATATCACATGTTAAACTGATTGTTACAGTCACTCTTTTGCAGTCTGGCAGACCTAGCAAATATGTTTCCTTTCCCATATTTGTGCTGATAGTTAACTAGTCCTTGCATCAAAGACAAATGATACAAGAAATAAAATCAGATGCAAGAAGCACTTGACTGGTAAATCAAATAATTTTCTTTTCAGAGAATTCCCAATGGGTTATTGCAAATTGAACATTGTTTCATCATTAATCAAGTAATAACTAATTTACATTTATTCCTACTGGCTTTCCCTCTTCTCTTGCTCTTCCTCTGGCTCCTTCCTTTATTTAATGAATTTGGAAATAATCACTAGAAATTCACTATGATTATATGCCACATCTGTGTAACTGTTCCTTCCGTAGCCCTTAGGCTATTTTCTCCTCCTTTGAAATATATTTTCCCCTTAAGATTCTATGCTAAAGCTCTTCTCCTGCCCCCTACTTTCCTCTCCCATTTTATTCCTCACTTGTTTCACTCCATCCTCATGGTTGTTTTCACAAAATATCATTGACTTTTTTCAGAAGTGATGGTACCTGTAGTGCATCATGGAAATGGGGGAGATGTAAAAACGGTGTGGGGCAGAGTTATGACAGCAAAATCAAACTGAACACCAATTAAAAAAGTGTAATAGAATCAGTCCGAGCTGCATACGTTTTCCATTAGCTCTCATCTGCCATAGAATATACCCTATAGAATCCACAACTGCATCTTGCACCAGGATCTTATACGCTTTTTCTTGACTATTACCCAATGCTTCCTGGCTGTTGACTCATGCAAACTCCATTTCTATTAAGTATTGTATCAAATATGGTCATGCAGAGTTCGACATTCGGGGACCCACACGATGGCATCATTTATCATCCATATGGATGACTCTCAAATCTCTATGTCTTCATCTGCGACAACTGGACATCCACCTGAACTATCTTTTGGACATGTTCTCATGATCATTCCAATAGTAGTTCAATTCATTATGTTCAAACCTTAAGTGAATATCTGTAATACTGCTAGCTGAGTACCTGTCATATGATGGGCATTCAAAAAAAATGTCTAGTTCTCTTTCTTTTTGCATTAAACCTTGTTGTTCTCACAATTCTCTGCAATTTTTTTGTGAATGATATTTAGTCAATTGCACTAAAAAAAAACCAGCGTTTTTCTTCTAGCTTTCATTTTTCTCCTTACTTTTCCTTCAGCATATATTTAACCACCTTCTATGATTTTAAGAACTGCATTCGAGAACACAGTTATGTTCTTTATAAATTAGCAGTCTGATGGATAGCCAGTCAGAGAGACAAGTAATAAAGTGGCAAGGACAGTTGACCCTCAAACAACACGTGTTGTTAACGGTGTGGGTCCACTTATACGTGGACTGTTTTTCAATAAATACAGTCAGCCATTTGTCTCTGTGGGTTTTGCATCCTTGGATTTAACCAACTGTGAATTGAAAAGAGTATTTTGGCATTCTCAACCACTGATGCCCAACTATGACTTAAAATACTGTTCTCAATTTGCTATTGGTTGACTCTGCAGATGCGCAGTGCAGACTGTAGGGTGAAAAGTTATGTGTATGTGGATTTTCAACTGTGTTGAGTTAGCGCCCCTAATGCCAGGCTGTTCAAGGGTCATCTGTACAGAGGCAAGTGTGGCATAGTGTGCGAGCACAGGACACGCACCCAGCTTTGAGGAGTCACAGAGGAGTCTCCAGCTCCGTTAGCTGGAACATCACGTCTTACCTCAGGATATTAGGGCCCATTAACGGAAGCAGAGATGCATGAACTCAAATGTTGGTTCATGAATATTATACAAAGTTCTACAAGATGTGGACTGGAACTTTATAACACAATTTGGAAGCAGCTTGTTTGGTAAAATTCATCAGTGGTGCATGTCAGGCTCAGTTCTTAGCCCCATTTAGCCTACCAAACCCACACGGGCAATTTAAAGGCTTTGCTTAACATTCTGCTTTTAGAGTACAGGAACCAAGACATTAGGGTTATGAATCATCATTTGGTTTTCCTTTAATTCTTGAGAGCACTTTGTTCTCTCCAAATAAAAACCACCCTTCAAGAGGATAATTGCTCTGACAAATAAGACTAAGTGCACACGTTAGTAGTTTTCTATCATTTTGCTCTTATAAATGATTACCCTTAAAAACTCAGCATGAATCCTGCCTCAGTGAGGGCCATGAGGACTGGCTGATGAGTTTGGGAAAATAGTACCCAGAGATCTGAGTACCTGTCAGGAATCGGTATATGGGATATGAGATCATTTTTTCCCCTTATCTTTTAAAAGTGACTGACATTTAAGAAAAAATGAATAGAAAATAAATTCTGATTTTGAGACAGCTATGGTAGTCACATATTTTTTACTTTCAAGCGAAAAATAATTCTAGTAGTCATTGTTCCATTTAGGAAATCAACACTTGATAAGAAAAGTCTGTCTAAGGCTCATTAATGGCATGCTGTATAAGAGGAAAAGAAGCTTTGGGATCTTCAAATGCTTCACATTAAAGTATACATGCAGGCAAATTTATGTGCAGCATTTTACAGTACTGTATGAATCTGTGTCTTTCAATTATCTTGGTTTTCAGGACCAGAAGGAAAATTTACTAATTTCTCTGGAACTTTAGTAGCAATTTTAGAATATTAATCTATTCACCACCTTCACGGTGGTAGAGCATAAAGGTTCAGAACACTGGCTATAGAGCTAGGCTGCCTGAGGTTG
Source organism: Micronycteris hirsuta (assembly GCA_004026765.1). Taxonomy (NCBI): domain Eukaryota; kingdom Metazoa; phylum Chordata; class Mammalia; order Chiroptera; family Phyllostomidae; genus Micronycteris; species Micronycteris hirsuta. The sequence continues at coordinate 45,314 of PVJI01008014.1, forward strand.
AATACTTAATAGCTTATTATTAACTATATAACTTATTAGCTACATGCAAGTCACATGAACTCTTTTGTAACCTCATCTGTAAATTGAGGATATCACTAGAGCCTATTTCCTAAAGTTTTTATAAAGCTATAATGAGGATAAAGCATATAAATCAAGTTCTCAGAATAGCTTTTGGCATATGTGGGTGTTCGGGTGTGTGTTACATCCCTTCTTTCAAGCCACGGAGTAGAGTGATCTGAATGCAGAGATAGTTAATGAAGGCGCCCCCTGTGGTTTGTATTTTCATTTTCTTCCCTTTGCTCATCATTAGCTCAGGGAGCAGCACAGGAAGCCACAGAAGACATCACTGGAGATACCTTACAGAGATAGAAATGAATTCAGAGAAATCAGAGTGCTGTTTTGTGTGTCAGTAACCACCAACACGACACTACTATTGTCTGCATCGAAATAGGTAACATTACCTCAGCTGCCCAGTAGTTGAATTACACAATTAGACTGACTGTTGAGCATACTTTTTACAAAATGGAGAAGAACTTTATAAAAAATCTAGCAGAGCTCTAATTTAAATACCCAACTCTAGTAATGTGCTTCTAAATATAGCTCGGTCTCTTGCAATCTGCATGGCTCATCTTCCAGCATGGAGATTAGCATGTGCTCATAGCCATAAAATTGGCAGATATTTAATTTATAGTAACTGTTTTTTTTTAATTTAAATGTGAGATTTAATAGGCTAGATAAAATGTAACAATTATGTATGAAAAATTAATTGAGTCTGTTGTAATTCATTCAAATAATGCTCACAGTACAGGATAAATGAGAAGTAAATCTTTAAAAATCTCCCGCTTTACCTTCTTTAGTAGTTGCATAGTTTTTTCAGAGCAATCGGTTTTATGGCGTAGTCTTTAGTTAACAGACATACCCACTTAAGCACCCCAGTGTAGAAGATACTATAGAGACTAATTGAAACTATAGGTTATGATGGATGTTGAGATCTATTTCGTTTGGTTCCTCAAGTAACAGAAAGATATGAGCAATAAATTACCTAAACCAAATTTAAAGGGACACTTCATAATTGAGACCCATCTTGCTAGACTTTGGCTTCTTCTTTACATAAATCATTAAGCAAAAATCAAACTTTGTTTTAAAAATTGCTACAGAAGACATTTTTGGTGTCCCATGTCACGTCCCCTCAGCCATTCTGTGAGTTTAATCCGGAGAGAGGGCAGAATTCTCTCAGATGTTCCCCAAGTTTGCAGTCCCTGGTGTACACATACGTTTTCCTAATCATTCAGTCACACACCCATCTAGATGCTGCTGTGAAGGGATTCTGCAGATGCAACTGAAGTCTGAACCAGTTGACCTTCAGATAGGGAGATTTTCTGACTTCATCACATGAACTTTTTTAAAACAGAGAGTTTTCTCCACTGGTGGAAGAAAATGAAGTCAGAGAGATGTGCTCCTGCTAGAAGAAGCAAGCATCCAAGTTGTATACTACTTAGAGGGAGTGGGGCCTGTGCCAAGAAAATGTGGATGGCTCTAGGAGCCTAGAGCAGTCTCCATCTGACAGCTAGCAGGAAAACAGAGACTTCAGTACTACAACCACAAGGAAGCGGGTTTTGCTAACAACCAGTGAGCTTGAAAAAGAACACTAAGTTCAGATGAAAACCACAACCCTAGCCAACACCTTGGTTTTAGACCAGTGAGACTCTGAGCAGAGAATCTAGTTATGCCTGAACTCCTGACCTTCAGAAACTGCAAACTAATAAATGAGTGTTGTTCTCAGTTGCTATTTATAGTAATTTATTAAACAGCAATACATGTATTAAACTAATACATGGCCTTAACTGCTGCTTACAGTTTTGTGTGAGCCCAGACTCACGCCACACTGGCAGCATCCAGAGGATACACTGTGTGTCCATCCACTCTCTACCCCAGCGTCTTCTCCGGTGCAGTGGAAGCTTTTTTAGTCCTGTGCAATGACAGCTTGGAAGTATGAGGGACTCACTGCTCTGGGGAAACTGCTAACCCAGTGGAGGCTAGAGTCAGTAGATAAAAGTTCCAGCCTAGCACTCTTCAAGTGGAATTCCACGTTCCACAGAAGTCCTGGTAGAACTGAGTGCCTGAGGCCTATAGCAGTAGCCTCAACAGCTTACCATTTTACTGACATGTCCTTCTTCTCTGTCTTATTTTTTTCTCCACAATAAGCTCACCTGAATGCATATTCTCATCTCAGACTTTCTCTTCAGGGAAATTCATCTAAGGATTAGAAGTCTTTTAGATAAGATTTACTGCTTATCTTATCCTTTCTAGTATAATGGCCTTAAAATATTACCAAGACATGTAGTATTGAAGGTAAAAAAAAAAAAAAGTTTCCTGAGCAAAGCAGAAAAAGAGAATAGTACATTTGGATTATAAGGGTCAGAATCAGCTGATTGTGGGAAATATCCCAGAATTTCATGTGAAGAATGCTCCATATTTATAAAGAACTTTCATGTATGTTATCTCTTTTAATTTCAACAATCTAGATTTCTTTTTTATTTTTTTATTTTTTCAGTAAACTTGCACTATTCTATAGCTTGGGTGGTATTTAATTATTTTTGAGTAATAGATAGGCATTTGGAATTTTCTTCTTATGATTTAATAATGGCTTTCAAAACCAAAATTTATATAATTTTTCATTTCAAAATTATTTTATGTTCCAATACAGGCCAATGTTTTGTTACTTAGTCAAAAGACTATGACTGTTAAAAATTTTATCAATAGGTAGAAGCAGCATATAATTTAGTAGAAAGTTATAACATTCTTTTGTTGGTAGTCTATTTCCTTAATATTTATTTCATAGTTTGATTCATTAATGTTTACTCAATCATTTTTATGAAATAAGTAATTTTTCTGTGAGATTTCTATTTGGAATAGTTAGATTCTTTACAACTGTGAGTTTTAAGTAATTCCTAGGCCTTAAATTTTCTGCACTCTGAAACTTTGTCATTATTTTCAATATGAATCCAGGCTGGTTATATTTTGTGAAAGTGGTCTAACAGAACCCAGGAAATCTATTTGGGAAAATTACACATTCTCCGGAAGGTCATTTCTATTTCTACATTATGCTCTCTGAATTTGTCCTGCTTAGTTCTTTGTTGGGAGATTTTTTTTTTTTAAACTTTTGACAGCCATTTCCTGCTGCTTTTTCGGATCTCAAAGAGTAAGTCCTCTTTTTTGAGGTATCACAGTAGGTTGTTACAGGAAAGGTTTTATATGTTACAATGGGAAGATTATGACTTCAGGCAGGTAAAAGTAGCAAAGGAAACGGAACTCAACCCAAAATCTCTAATGGGTAAAATACAAGATACAAGACAATATGTACAATTGGCCCTAAGTTTTCAACTGTTTCTTTTTTTAAATTTAATCACTATTGCATTTTTCCATTACCATTTAGTTCCATTATACCTCCCTCTCAGGAATCACTACACTGTTGTCCATGTCCATGAGTCCTTTTTCCTTTTTGCTCTATCCCTCTACTCCTTAAGCTCCCCGCTCCCCTCACTAGCTGTCATCGGCTCTCTATGAGTCTGTCTCTGTTTTGCTTGTTAGTTCAGTTTGTTCATTAGATTCCACATATGAGTGAAATCATATGGTATTTGTCTTTCTCTGACAGCTTATTTCACTTAGCATAATGTTCTCTAGTTCCATCCACATTGTTGCAAAGGGTAACATTTTCTTCTTTTTTATGGCTGAGTAGAATTCCATTGTGTAAATGTCCCATAGTTGTTTTATCCACTCATCTATTGATGGACATTTGGGCTGCTTCCATATCTTGGCAATTGTAAATAATGCGACAATGAACATTGGGGTGCTTATGTTCTTTTGAGTTAGTGTTTCTTTGGATGTATTCCAAGAAGTGGGATCCCTGGATCAAAAGGCAGATCAATTTTTAATTTTTTGAGGTAACTCCATACTGCTTTCCACAGTGGCTGCACCAGTCTGCATTCCCACCAACAGTGCAAAAGGGTTCATCTTTCTCCACATCCTTGCCAGCACTTGTTTGTTGAATTATTGATGATAGCCATTCTGACAGATGGGAGATGATGTCTCATTGTGGTTTTAATTTGCATTTCTCTGACGATTAGTGATGTTGAACATCTTTTCATATGTTCTTTGGCCATCTGTAAGTCCTCTTTGGAGAAGTGTCTATTCAGGTCCCTTGCCCATTTTTTAATTGGGTTGTTTGTTTTTTTGGTGTTGAGTTTTGTAAGTTCTTTTTAAATTTTGGATATTAACCCCTTATCAGACATATTGCGAATATGTTCTCCCATTCTGTGGGTTGTCTATTTTGTTTGATGTAGTCTCATTTGTTTATTTTTTCTTTTGTTTCCTTTGCCTTCAATTATGTTTCAATTATGTTTCCCCATGAGTCATCATCATTCTTCAGGGACATGTAAAACTATATGTTTCAGGATAAACTTTTTCATCTTTACTATATCTGTATTTTCAGAGATTCTGATTTTTTTCCTCAACTACTTTCTCATGATTTAACCTTCACTAGAGTTAACAAAATAATTAATTTTGAAGATGTTCTTATGTATTTTTTGCTTTAAAAAAGTGAATAAATTCATAGCTATATACCCATAGTTGCCCTAGACAGTGGAAGGCTAAATTTGGCAGATTTTCATGGTTAGTCTAAGCGACAATTTTCTTTCCCTCTCTCACATTTCTAATAAGCCAGTGTTGATTAAAACTATGAATGTGACTGAGATTTCCAGGCAGCCAGCAGTCACTCTGCCTTATAACTGACTGATCACAGACCTGGAAGACCTTTTGTCAGAGTCTGGGCTCTTATCACCTTAATCCTGCATCTTAGTAATTAATGAATCATGTGCACCCTCAGACCTATTGTTTATTAGCAAGTAATCATTTTTTCAATGATCTGTGATTAATTTGGCTGCCTAAATCATTCACATATAGGATTTCTCCTCTTCTTTTCGTGATAGTACCTCCTATGTTTCTTTATGCTCATACAAATTTTTTTTTGTGGAGCAAGATTCAGAGAGATTACTCAACATACCTCATTGTCGTTATCAATCAGTGTACTTACAAAATAAGCCTATTTTATTACTCTAAACAATAGATATTTGCAGGAAATCCATTAAAGACATAGGAAATATTCTTCATGTCCTTCTGGAAGCAATAATTACTAAAGTCAATTCTGCACTTCTGAGGATGATGGTAGTGTGAGAGTCACTAAAATGGGCCAGGGGCAAGGGCCAGAATTAACCTGAGAATGAGAAAAATAGTCACTGAGCCCTGAAATATGTATTGCCAAGTCAAAATGGGGTTACATAACTAGGAAGTCCCAGTTCTTCAGAGTCCAGTTTCAAAGGGAAATAATTAGAGGCCCTTCCAGTTGTAAGATTGGATTTGGGTTGGGGTAGTATTTGTAAAGAGCCCAGAACTTCCGTTACAACATGTACTCTTCTCATTGTCATTGTTTTTCTCTGTAAAGGGCATTCATTATCTACCAAAATGGCCTAATACTAACAAATAAGAATTTTCACATTTCAAGATCAGGCTACTTCAATATCTTCCCATTTCTTTTAAAATTTGCAGCAGTAATTACAGCTTTGTCAGCTAAGTATTCAACTAGGTAAAAGTTTAAGTATGAAGTTTTATCTGGCATGAGAAGATTAATATGCGCTTTGCTAATAACTACATTTAGAAGGATGGATCTCCTTAGTAGTTCTACTTGTCTATTGTGCACATTCATGATTACAGTTCCCAATTACCCCAGACACTGCTGTCATTGTTTTTCTTCTCTAGAGGGATTAATATTTTAATCCTCAGCATTAATTATATTGTAAATTACTAAATAAAGGAAATCTGAAAAAGCATTTTCTTATTTAGAAATAACAACAGAATTTGGGGTTTCAGTGCACACCTCTTTCCAAGCCAAAATCAGTTCTCTTTACCTTAAGTTTTGAAAGACACATATTTTCTCCACTTTTGCTACGCATATGAAAATCTATTCCCAATATTTCCACAAATATTTAGTAAGCATTTGCTCCACAGCAGGTTTCAGGGGTGGAAATGAATAAAGCATGGTGTTTCGTCCTCAATTAGCTTACAAGGGAGGGGGCACTGGCAACGTGGTTTGCAGCTCCGAGGAATGGCCGTTTATTTCTACCTGCGATATTTCTATCATCTAACTTTTATTTAGATGGCTAGATTTTTAACTACACCTTGATAACTATGGTTTAGCCAGATGGAAAAGGAGAAAAAGGCTTTTCAGGTGGGGAAAATAGTAATGTAGATAAAGCAAGCATGATAGTTTTGAAGAGAGGAGCGTGGAGGAGGAAGAGCTGTATTAGAGGAGCCCATTCCGAACTCTGATAAAATTCTTATGTGCCCAAAGGCTAAGAATAGGGTAGGCACATAATTTTTGGAAGCACTACTAGGGTAATTCTGAAATGGATTCTACCCCAGCTCATTCCCCAACTGGCCACCTGACAGAATGAATTCTGCATTTGGAAGATCATGGACTTTGAAATTATACAGACTTATCACTTGTTAGTTGTGATAGCCTTGAGAAAGCTAGGCTTTTTGCGTCAGTGTTCTAATCTATAAACTAAGGATAACAACTACTTTATGGGGTTATTGTGAAGGTATAATGAAGAAGCATACGCAAAAGTCTTGGGACCTTATAGGTACTGTGCATGTTAGTTTCAAATGCCTTTTCTGTCTTCCAACTCATGGGCAAAGCACAGAGGTGTGAAAGTTCACCCTTGTTTGCGGGACACTGATCAGACTCTAGGGATAAAGCATAGTATAGGTAGGTTTAGAGGTTGGAGTATAAGGCTGAATATTTATATTAGGCTACATGAAGGGTCTAATTATCCTAAGATGTTCAGATTTTTAATATTATGTTTGATGAGAGAATTTACCAGTTACTAATTTTTGCGTAGCAAACAATCCCAAAATTCATGGCCCAGCATAATACTCATTTATTAACACAAGCCAGAGGGTTTGCTGGCTGGTGATGCCGATCTGGGCTAGGCTCTGCTGAACTTGGCTGGATGTGCTCAGTGGTGGCTGGGTGGATGGCCTTTCTCACATGTTGGAGGGTTCACTGGCTGTTAGTTGGAGTGAAAGAGGTTAGTGAGCTAAGTGTCTCTTATTATCCATCACGTCAACTTAGGCTTATTAGCAGATGGTGGCAGGGTTCTTAAGAGTGAGAGGAGCTGGACTGTGCCTCTTGATAAGTGGACCGGCAACACCAACACTATGGCAGAGGGGCCTGGGTATAGAGCACAGGCGAGAAACTGTGGTCTTTTTTTTTTTTTTTTGGCAATATATGGCAGAAAGCTATTTAAAAGTTTTATAATAAATGGCAGGATCAAATTTGTGTTTATAGAAATGTTTCAAACAGCAGTGGGGGCAAAAATGTAGAACAGACAAAAAGCAAGAATAGCTGTTGGAAGGCTTTAACAATTGTACTGGAAACAATTATCGTGTGAACATTCTGAGCATTTTCTCTATGCCTTAACAGGGAAAGAACATATTGACCTTGTTTACTTATTTTCTTTTCTACCCATCACCTCCAGGGAGATTTCTGCCATTGCCAGAAATCTGTGAAAGGTTTCAGAGGGAGACGGAGAAAAGGCTTTTATGGAGTAGAAATCCTCACTTACCCAATTTCTGGAGTAGAATCCTTTTTTTTTCTTTGGTAGTTTGGGAGAGGGTAGTATGGTAGGAGTTGTGGTGTCAAAAGTTGATGGGAGACAAAAAAAAAAAGTTTTATAAATGTTGTCATGGCTATATATCCCATTCATTTTATTCAAGAAACATCAGTGAAAAATGTAGTGTGCCCGGTATCTTCCATCGACCCTTTCAAATTCACCCTTTATTCTTCTCTACTCTGCCCTCTCCTCCACAAGGCGGACCTAAGGTGGCTCATGTCTGTGGACTATCTTGTCTGTTGGCTTCTGCTTCGGCAGCAGGAACCGAGCAGGACATCAGAAGAAATGAGGAAGATGAGACTGGTGTATGTATTCCCTCGGTCTGCCAGCTAACCAACCAGTCAGCAAGCAGGCAAAGAAAGACTGTCTTTATGTACTTTCTTGTTAGGGAATGCTTTTATTTCCAACTCCACACTTTTTTTATTGTTGTTCAATTACAGTTGTCTCCATTTCCTTCCTCCATTTCTCTCCCCTGCCCTATCCACACCTACCTCCTCTGCCCTGTTATCTTTGTCCGTGGGTCTTTTAAACATGTTCCTTGATGATCTTTTGCCCAATATTCTCCCTAACCCACCGTTTACTCTTAGTTTGTTTTTTATTTCCATGTCTCTGGTTCTATTTTGCTCACTTGTTTATTTTGTTGATTAGGTTCCACTTATAGGTGAGATCATATAGCATTTGTCTTTCACCACCTGGCTTATTTCAATAGCATAATGCTGTTCAGTTCCATCCATGTTGTTATGAAGGGTAGGAGCTCCTTCTTTCTTTCTGCTTCTTAGTATTTCATTGTGTAAATGAACCACAGTTTTTTTTTTTACCCATTCATTTACTGATGGGCATCTAGGTTGTTTCTAGCACTTGGCTATTGTGAATTGTGCTGCTATAAACATTGGGGTGCATAGGTTCTTTTGAATTGGTGTTTCAGGATTCTTAGGGTATAATCCCAGCAGTGGAATTGCTGGGTCAAAAGGCAGTTACATTTTTAGTTTTCTGAGGAAATTCCATACTGTTTTCCACAGTGGCTACACCAGTCTGCAACTCCATACTTTTTATTCCAGACAAATTAAATATTATTTGTCCAGGATTTTACAAGTTTTTAAAATACATGTTATCATACTTAATCCTTATAACAACCCTTATGATGGAGGTCCTATTATTTTTATTCTGTAGATGTGGAAACTAAAATTCTGAGACATATTAAGTGAGTTATCTACCACCCAAGGTTGTATTTTCCCTCACGGCTTTTAAAAGTCACTCTGGAAGAGAGTCATTTTTTTGGTTCTAAAATCAATTTTGGATCCCTTTAAACTCTCAGAAGAGTACACACACACACACACACACACACACACAGAGAGAGAGAGAGAGAGAGAGAGAGAGAGAGAAAGAGAGAGAGAAAGAGAGAGAAAGGTCAGTGTTTAATGTTCTATTCTAGGCTTTATTAAAAGGAATTAAGATTAAAATTATTCTTTAACCTCTTACCTACCATTCCTAAAAGTAAATTTAGGTATGCAAAAGCAACTTATCTTATTTTCTAAAAAAGAAAAAGAAAAATAATTTGCCACTTTTCTCTTGACTACTTGTGCATAGGTAAGCTCACAAACCAAGTTGGCTTTTTTTTTTCCTTGACCTGTTCAATAATAAAGATTTACTTATTTGGAAAAACTGTTCTTGTGGCATTTAATTGTCAGAGAATCTCTTAAATCTTATGGAAATGCTACACATATTCATATAAGTAGCATCTGAAACATGTACAAATGTTATTAAATGCAGTAATTCTATGTGTAGTTTATGAGAAATTTTTAAAACAGAAATGTTTTCAAGTCCATTTTATATGCATAAGACCATTTATTCTCTTCATTTTGTAGCTCATAATGTCATCGATATCTATATCTTTCCTAATAAATATTTAAATCTTTACTCAAATCTTTTCTTTTTACCACTCTGGACTAGTATATGCTACTAACATTAGGTAAATTCAAAAGGTAAATTGAGTACAGCAGTGGAATGAGTAATACTGATGCCTCGGGTACAATGATCTGTCATCCTCAGCGTAACACTAACTCAGAAGAAAAATAGGTTGGCTGTGTCTTATCTCATCTTGTTACACAGTTATTGGAGAATAAGACTGTTTAAAATGGACATCTCTCCCCCAACTCTCTGGCTACCCACTGCTGAGACCATCCAACATCTACAGATATATTTATTTAGTTAGTCTGATATAAAATATATATTAATTTGCCCAGTTTGAAATTACCTAGAATCGTAATTGGTTTGCAAATGACTTCTAAGTCTTTTACCAAAGATGGAAGGTGAGTAATTTTCAAATTCAGGCATTTGGCTTCATTTCAGTTAGTTCTGTTTCTAAATGCAAGTGATGTTCAAAATGGCACCTTGCAGTTTTGAAACAAAATGTGTTCTTTAGACTACCCTCAGTGGCTAATTCTGTCTGTGCAAGTGAGGAGCAATATCAAAGGAGGTCCGTGTGCCATGCAGGCAGGTTTGGTCGTATATGGTGTGGAAAACTATGCTTAAGTACACTTCACTGAGGAAGGGATGAGTTTTAAAATAATGTTCCATGTATGTAGTAATTATTGACCTCTTAATGCAATTAGCATTCAAATCATCACTCATCTTTCTAACTCCAGATCTTTGGGATAATCCTTTATTTTAGTCTATTTCCACAAACAGATTGTTACAAGCTGCCAACTGCATTGGAAAATAAAGGAGAAATAAATGGAAGGCAAAATTTCCTATCAGAAATTGGTTCTTAGACCTATGCACTCCAATGTTCATAGCAGCACAATTCACAATAGCTAAGTGCTGGAAACAACCCAAGTATCCATCAGCAAATGAGTGGATCAAGAAACTATGGTACATTTACACAATGGAATTCGACGCAGCAGAGAGGAAGAAGGAGCTTATACCCTTTGCAACAGCATGGATGGAACTGGAGAGCATTATGCTAAGTGAAGTAAGCCAGGCAGTGAGGGACAAATACCATATGATCTCACCTTTAACTGGAACATAATCAACAAAAGCAAAAAGCAAGCAAAACATAACCAAAGACATTGAAATTAAGAACAATCTAACAATAGCCAGGGGGGAGTAGGGAGGGGACAATGGGGAGAATGGTTTTCAGGAACCACTATAGAGGACACATGGACAGAACCAAGGGTGGGGAAGGAGGGAGGTAGGGAAGGGAAGTGGGGATGGAGGGGGTGGGGGGAGGGGAGAGGAGAGGATGCAGACAACTGTAATTGAACAACAATAAAGCAATTATTTAAAAAGAAAAGATGTCTTATTGATGTCTGACTTCATTGGGAACTGGGGAGTTTGAAGGCATTCTTCTCAAGATTTAAAAAAAAGAAACTCCTTCCCTTTAAAAAAATAAATAAAGTGGACTCAATGTTCAAAACTTAAAAAAAAAAAAAAGAAAGAAAGAAATTGGTTCTTAGCCTACTTGGTGCCCAATCAAATATTCTAACATATTATACATGATATTTCCAGGAACTATGCACCTCTGAGTTTCAGAATGAAGATGAAATACAGTAGAGTAACAACTAACTCTTGATGAATGTATTGCAAGTACAAGAAACAAACCTTTGTTACTGTAAGTCACTCAGATTTTGGAGTTGCTTGTTAATGCAGCACAATCTACCCTGTTCTGACAAATATGCTGAACGATCCTATTCATGTTTCTACTACTACTTATACACAGATGGCAATCTAATGTATATTGCTGCCTTCATATGTTGCTGGTGGGAATATAAAGTGATACAATCACTGACTGAAGCAATTTGGCAGTTTCTTAAAAAGTAAATTGTATATCTACTCTACAATTCAGAAATTCTACTTCTCAATATTTACCTAAGGGAAATGATAATATATATTCACAGAAGGACATTTTGTGAACGTTCATAAGAGCCAAACTTACAGTAAAATGTCCATCAACATGTGAATGGATAAACAAAATGAGTATATCTATAGGAAGGAATACTACTCAGCAATGAAAAGGAATAAGTTATTGATGCATACAGCCATATGGATGACTCTCAAAGTCATTCTAGTAAGTGAAAGAAGCCAGACACAAAAGTATACAACTTGGCCAATTCTGTTTATATGAAATTTCTGAAACTGTAGAGACAGAATGCAGGTCAGTATCTGCATGGGGCTAGAAGTGGGAGTAACAATGATTTCACAGCTTCAAAATATACTGAACATTACTGCACTGTGCATTTAAAAAACAAGGGAATTTATAGTTTGTAAATTTTACTTCAATAAAAAATATATACCCCCATTTTTCCTGATTTATAGATATTATCTACTTACTAGATGTATTTCTGCTTAGCTCACACACATTTCAAAATTACACCAACTAAATCATGTATTTCCTTTATGTATTACCCCAAATTGTGGTTCTGAACTGGTATTACCTATTGTTTTTTCTTTTTTTAAGATTTTATTTATTTGTTTTTAGACAGAAGGGAATGGAGAGAGAAAGGGAGGGAGAGAAACATCAATGTGTGGTTGCATCTCATGTGGCCCCCCTGGAGACCTGGCCTGCAACACAGGCATGTGCCCTGACTGGGAATCGAACCGGAGACCCTTTGGTTTGCCGCCTGCATGCAATCCTCTGAGCTACACCAGCCAGGGTGGTATTACCTATTGTATTGCTACACAGAAAGTTGCTCAAGCCAAAAAAATTGGGGTCTCTCTAAACTGCTTGTTCTATTTACCTCTCTATCCAAGTTGTCAGCAGGCACTGTTGATTCTATCCTTTGAATATCTCTTCAGCTCCTCTCATTTCTGGCTTTCATTCACTTAACTGCTTACTTTTTTCTCATCTGTGGCATTATTCCATGTGCTTTTAATTCTAATGATGCAATATTTTGGAAAAATTATTTTTAATGTCTATTTATTGTCCAGAGCCTAAAGATTCTTTCTAATAATGGCACAAATGTGTCCATACTATGAATTATGATATTTACTTTATAAGTGCATAGTGACATGTATTTCCTAATGTCGCTGAACAAAAATGCTAAACTATTCAATATAATTAACTACTTAAAATACTGAAAAAAAAAACCAGTTAAATTCCAAAGTGATAGTTATTCTGTGTATTCCCAACTACTAAAAAAATAAAAATTGCGCAGCTGGCCTGAGAGAGATGTTTGGAATGCAATGCAGAGCTTTTAAGCTTTCAGAGTTAAGGTCTCAGACAGGGTGACCTTAGCCTTTAACTTGAATTTCAGTTCACTCTGAGATGGAGATGGACAGCCCACAGCCCCTGGAACACTCTCTACTCAGCCTCACTTCAAAACACTGTTCTCAGCTACTTTCAAAAGCAGTCTTTCAACGCATTTAAAGCATTGAGTTTAGAGTGGAAAATGCCTCTAGAATATGCTCTTGAATAGAGATTGCCTTTAGACTGTGTGGGCATGGCCCAGGGCTGGCGGAGGCGTGCTTTCTGGGAGGGCAGGGTCGCCCTCTCCTCAGGACAGGAGCAGGGCTGCGCTCGGGTCAGGAGCCTGCAGAGCGCTGCACAGCCCTGCCCTCAGAGGATGTTACGCGTGGTGGTACTCTGGGTTTGTTAATAACACACGGTTTCCAGTTTTTCTGTTATATTGTGCCTTTTTTAAGGGCTGACATGTTTATATCTGTGTATGTTTAATAAATTTTTGGTATTTAAAAAATTCTACCACGTATGAATTATTTACATCTTGAGACCTACTCCGGTTTATATGCTGAATTAGAGTTCTGTGTTAAATTTATGTGCCCTCACTTAGAAATTGTTCTGACTACATTCCTCACTAGTTAAAAACCCTAGGGGGAAAAACCCTTAGGAAAGATCTCAAGTTATTAGGGACATTGAGCATCCTTTCTTTTGTTCTAATTTGGGCTTTTATTTTGTTTTTTGTTTTTGCTGCTTTCTGCTAGAGTGTCTTATAATAGAATGGGGCCCAGGAAACCATTAAGGGACGAAAAGAAGGCTGTGCGCTTGGGATGGTAAAAGAGGAGAAAGGGTGGGAATTGTTCCGAGGCCTGTCTCCCAGCCCTTCTGTTGGGGCCACCACCACACCTAGCTGCATCCCTGCCCCTGCCTCCTCTTCTTCTCCCCCAGACTCCGACTCCGTCTCCTCCTATAGGGTGATATATTTTAATCAGTACTTTCTTCCTCAGTCATCCTACCTGGAGAGACTCCATCCTAAAGAATGGAAGAAATTCAGGTCTGGACCTTGGCCATCGTTTGGGTAGAGAAGGTTGTAAGAACAAAGTGTAGACCATGACTCCCATTTTAATAACACTCAAGTAAATTTTATGCAATAAACAAAACAACAATTGACCAGCCAGCTCTATTTTCTGCTGGAATGGTAATCACTCTACCTTTCATGTGATATCCTTGCCCGCCAGCCAGCTTGTAAGGAGATCCTACAGCCTGGTGGGGAGTGAAGGGAAAAGACAATAGGTTTGACTCAGCTCTTAGCACAGGGGCTGATTCCCAAACTGCCCTCCGGCAATGTTGCCTTGGAGGCTACTCGCGTACCTCCTCTGCGTCTCCTTTCTGCCATCTTAATGAGAAATAATACATACAGGTCTTGTGGAACTGGTCTGAACATGAAACAAGAAAAATGTGTAAACACTATGCTACTACATATGTAAAGGGGCTGGCATTAAAAAGTTCTCCCCTTGTTGTTCTCTCTCAAATATTCCCACACTGAAACATCTTACTAGGGGGTAAAAATGACAAATTTCTTAACATTTTTCTTTTGGTAAGTAGATTTTATAAGTTTTAAAAAATATTTTTACCTGGAATTCAGTAAGGCTATTTAAGAACATATTTTATTTATTATTAGAGGAAAAAAAACATCAATGTGAGAAAGAAACATCAATTAGTTGGAGTATGTGCTCCAACCAGGGACCGAACTTGCAACCCTGGCATGTGCCCTGACTGGGAATCAAACTGGTGACCTTTTGCTTTGCAGGATAACACCCGACCAACTGAGCCACACTTGTCAAGGCAAGGCTATTTTTATTTATAATGAAAAAAATTGAGGACTTGAAATATTTTTTAAAATAATATCTCATGAAAACTCACCCAAATGCTTTTAAGGAACAAATTTCTAACTTAAATTAATTCATTCAAGAAGCTTATATTTGTTGAATTTTTGCCATGTGCCAGGAATAATGTCAGGGGCCTGAGATAACAAATAGTCATTGTTTCTCCTTCCGATAGTTCCTAGACTTACAGCTTAGTAGAGGCATAAAGGTATTAATAACACAATCTCATAACAATTGTAAAATGAAGTCCTATGAGAGCCTATGGAAAAGTAAAAGGGAAAATGTTCTTGATGAAGTGAAATTTTTGATCTGAGATTGTACTATAAGGAGAACGGTACTCAGATCAAAGGAAGAGGGAAGAGTTTTCTTGGCAAAAAGAGCAGCACTAGACAATACGGGTGCTGGGAGGGGTCAGAGCGTGTCTGATGGACAAGCAGATGGGTCTGGAGTGGGGAATGTGAGGAGTACATGGTACAAGATGAGTTCGAAAGGGAGATGGGATCTTCGCTTTTCTTTATCTTGGAGCAAATAGAAAGCCATTGATTTTAAGAAGGGTGCCATGGTCATATTGGTGTTTTAAAAAGACAGGCTAGACAATACAATACAACAAGAGAAAAACAATCAATGAAGATTGAAAGGAAAGAGAGAAAATTGGCATTATTTACTGATAATAATATTAAAGACTTTACATAAAACCCCTTAAGAATCAATAAAGCAAGTATTAAATACAAGAGTTGAAGAGGATGGTAAATTAAGATTTACGTACAAAGATCAATAGATTTCCTACATAATAACAGTAACAAACTAATAATTTAGAGAAAAAACATAATTTAAAATAACTCCAAATACTACAAGTTGTTAGGAATGTATCAAAGAACATTTCCATTAAAATCTAAGTTTCTGCCTCAACAGTTTGCCTGTTCACTGCTGTATCCTCAGTGCCTAGAACGCTGCTTGGAACACAGTAGATGCTCAACAAATATTTGTTGATTGGTTGAAAGACTAAATGCACAAGATATTTATGGAGAAGATTTTAAAACTATGAAAGCACATAAATATATCTGAATCAGTATAAATATATATATCTTGCTCATAGAGACATACTACTAAGTGTGTATTAATTGATATTGACAATGTTAGTTATTCTTAGATAATTTTATAAATTCAATACAAAAATCAGCAGGTGTTTTGGAGGGACTCCAAAAACTTCTAATTGCACCTCGAAAAAACATGCTCACGTTTCCTTTGCTTGATAATCCGTTTTAACAAGGCGGTGGCTGTAGTCTCCCTGCTATCCATGATCAGGATTTAACTCACCAATCTACATTCCCTTCTTTCTGCTGCTCCAAATTTTATTATTTATTGGAATTTTAAACAATATATTTTTACTTTCCTTTCTTGTTCCTACGAGGTAATTACTGCAAACTCTCGTTTGTGTAATGTGACTCCATCAGACCCCGCTAGTGTCTCCCTACCTTCCCTTCCTGTGGTCCACACCTCCCACCGATCCGAGATGCAACTACTGTGGCACAGTTACATTGAACTCTGTGCTGTGACCAAAGTAAGTATTCGAGTGCTTTCTCTAAAGGTTTGTTTAAATAAATTGTAATTGGTTCATAGCATGGTGCATGGAATAGATCCAATGAATAAATAAAAGTAAAAATCTAATATACAAAGTTTTTATTTTTAATAAAGTAAATATTGCTAAGGATTATATTTTCTTCATTATGAATCCAAAACAATGACCCCTGTGACATTCAGAAGAGGATGCTCCAACAACAAAATCAAATGGAGTTTTTAATACTTGAAACGATTGTGTAATCTCATACCATATTTTATTTGCTTGTGCACTTTTTTATTCCCCAGCTCCCTGAAATCTATACATCTCTCAGGGAAAGGGAGGGAGAGAGAGAGGGAGAGAAACATTGATGTGAGAAACATTGATTGGTTGTCTCTTGTAAACACCCTGACAAGGAACCGAACCTGCAACCTAGGCATGTGCCTTGATTGGGAATTGAACCCACAACCTTTCAGCTTATAGGACTACACTCCAACCACACTGGCCAGGGCAATTCATCTTTTTTTTCAAAAAATTATTGATTAAAAAAAAATCTTTGCTTTGTCCTCAAGTTTATATTGCCTCTTAATCACAGTACCCATTGCATGGAGTCTCCTTTTGGGGGGAAAACCTTTCTTTCTCAGGGCCATTTGCTTACAATCTATGGGAGTTGCTTTCAAACCCTGAGATTATCCTGGGGTTTCCTTTTGCTGCTTTCTCAGTTGGTCCCACTATTTCCTGAATTGTTTTATTTTCTCCCTTGTTTTGTTAAATTTATAGCCTCAAGAATGGGTGTGTGGAAGGTAAACATTCTGAGTTCTAATATATATGCAAAAAATTTGGTCTGCTTATTGACAAAACCAGCTTCATTGGAATCTTGGAATCTGGCCAGTTCAATTAGGATCTCTTTCTGTAGTGGAGGAGCAGGGAGTGGGAGAGGTGGGGTGTGGGCGTATGAAAGAGAAGCCTGGAGAAGTGGAGGAAGTCCCTTTCTCAGGTGCTAATGACAACTTACTCTTGGTGTCGAGTGCTCTGTCATGTTCATCATTCATAGTGGCTTATATAGTGGATACTCAATTATATCAGAGTTCCTTAAAGTAGATATTTCATTAATATTATTGATTAGAACTGATGGCATTGCTAGGCTCTGAAAGTGGAGCAATAGCCAAGCTGGCATACCTGCATTTCTGTAACTGTTTTATTTCTCTTCCTACAATGTATTTATTTGAGTGGTAGTTCTTTTAAAAAAGAGAATTCTGGAAAAGAAACCTCCTTCATGATTTTTCATTTGACTTATGTGCTCATAGACACTCATAAATAATGTTTACCTTCACTAGGAGCCAACTCCTTAACGATCCAAGTCAATCCCGATTTTTTTCCCTTGGCCTATTTTTCCAAGTTCTCAGCCATGTAGGTTATTGCCTCTTACTTCATTATGTTCTAATCTTGTGTCTTGGATTCTGCGCAGGTCTTGTTTCCTCTATGCTACAATTTTTTTTTCTGTTCTGGCAGAATTTCCAGTGATTAAATTGGGCAACCTCCCTCTTGACCAGATGGAGCCCTCCTTTGGGGTGATATCCTGGCATTTACACCATTCTTCATAGGATATGACATGAAACAGAGCTAAAGTCATTATGAAATTGTAATGTTCTACTGATGGCTGTGGTGGATTTCAAGCAGTATTTCAGTTAATATTCTTGTATGCCAAGTAGAAACTATCAATCCATCTATCATCTATCTATCTATCTATCACCTCTTTATCTATCTAAAGATATACATATACATATATATTCAATCATCATCATTTTGAAAGATTACAGTAAAGATTCAGAAGCAAGCCTGATTTATTCTCAACTGAACTTGTGTGGAACTTACCTAATTCTTCTTTTGTAAAGTCCTGATAAGAAATTTAATGTGACATTTAACATTTTGTTGGACATGCCAGATATTGTTTTTTAGTTCTTTTATTACTTTCCCATTGTAAAGGACTCTTAGACAAAGCTTTTGTTTTGTTTCCATAAACATGATAGAACGGGAAAGTTTATGGAATGAAGCTTCTTTTCCAGGGAGCCATAACTGCAACAAGGCTGAAGGTACCTCCTGTACGTGCCTGTTTGGAAACTGCATTAGGTATCTGGGATCCCCTTCATGAGGAAAAAAACACTTCTTTGGAAAAGATGACATATAATGAGTAACAAGAGCAGTTTTTCTCACTGAAATTTGCTTTTGACCAAAATTATAATTTACTTTTCGGTGTGCGCAATTAGCTTTATGTCTGCTTTTACAGAAAGTGATATTTGCCCTCCAAACGTGATAGGGCATAATTTTAAAAGTTTTTAAAAACTTTATTATGAAATTGTTAAGGCAAAGAAAAAGATATAAAGAAGGAAATTTAATTTGCATGTATTCCACTAAGAACATGAAGCAAAAGTATTATCTTCTGAAGTCATTTGATGCAATCTCTCATTTATACGGTTATGCTAACCGCTAACCATATAATGATTATGGTTAGGAGCCAATTCCTTAGCAGCGTCTTGACACAAGGTCTTTGGTTGTTGTTTTTAATTCATTTTTATGGACAGCTGTTAATTTAATTTTCATTTACAAATATGTAAACTATTTTAAAGATCACAAAGTCACACTGGGTAACAAGATATACCCATTTCTCTCTCTATAAGTTGTCATTTTTAGCTTTTCATTTATCTTTCAAGTGTTTTCTTTTTGTAAATAAAGCAAATGCACATATTTATTTGAATTTCCTTCCTTTATTAGACAAAATAGTAGTATATTTTGTTATCCACTTTGCTTTTTCACTTAAAAATATATCTTGACAATCACTTTCACTTAAAAATGTATCTTGACAATCACTTCAGAGCAAAACATGTAAGTCTTCCTCCTATTTGTGACTGCATAGGACTTCATCTAAGGATGTACCCTAGTTATTTAAATAATTCTCTACTTATGGGAAACCATGTTATCTCCAATATTTTGCTATTATAAATAATGACAGAATGAATAACTTGGTAGCAGATGAAATTTTGCATATTTTCTGGTTAAGAGTAGCAAGAGTTGGTGCTGTGTACTGCTTACTCACTTGTTTGTAAAATATTTCAAAGGGAAGACAAACAATCCAATTAAAAATGGGCAAAACACTTGAATAGACACTTCTCCAATGGGATGTACAGATGACCCACAGACAATGAAGAAATACTCAGCATCACTAGCCATCAGGGAGATGTAAATTAAAACCACAATAGATATCACCTCACACCTGTCAGAGGGCTATTATTAATAAATCACCAAACAACAAGTATTGGCAAGCATATGAAGAAAAGGGAACCCTGGTGTATTGTTGGTGGGAATGCAGACTGGGGAAGCTACTGTGGAAAACTGTATGGAATTTCCTCAAAAAACTAAGAATGGAACTGCCTTTTGACCCAGCAATAAGAATCCTGAAACACAAATTCAAAAGAATTTATGCACCCAATGTTCATAGTGGTGTTACTTACAATAGCCAGGATTTGGAAACAGCCTGTCTGTCAATAGATGAATGTATAAAAAAAAAAAAACCCTGTGGTATATTTACACAATGGGATACTACACAGCAGAAAGAAATAACCCCTACTGTTTGCGACAACATGGATAGAGCTGGAGAATATTATGCTAACCGAAATAAGCCAGTCGGTGAAAGTTAAATACCATATTATCTCACTTATAAGAGAAAGCTAATGAACAAAATAAACTATTGAGAAAAATAGAACCAGAGGCATGGAATCATGGGACAGACTGACAGCTGTAAGAAGGGCAGGGGGAGGTGGGGACTGAATGACAAAGTGAAGGGATTAGTGAAAGAACATATATGAAGGAGCCATGGACATGGACCATGTTGTGGGGACTGACCATGGAAGTGGGAGGTGGGCTGGGTGGAGGGGGTAAAAGAGGGAAAAATTGAGACAACCATAATTGCTTAAACAATAAAATATTTTTAAAAAAGGATGTTGATTCTAGACAACGCGTTTGGCCTCCTGGGGACTTGGGCTTGCATCTAATGTCTTTGAAGTTGCCTTTTCCTAATTAATTACAACTCTTAACATCCAAGTACAAGACCACAAGGAATCTAAGGGCATTTCTAAACATAACTTTGAATAAGTAGTTTTGCCATATGTGCTGGCACACTTGCTGTCACCCCAACATTAAATCACTGCTCTGTACTAGGTTGATGGTCAAGAAAGCCCGATTGCTACTTCTAAGTACTTCAGGGTTTTCTTTCTCCTTTCTGCCGTTCCAAAATTGGGATGGCCCCATTATTCAGAAGTGACCAGTTCCAGAGCAAAACCTATAGAGGATACAAGAAGATAACATGCAACAAAAAGTAAACTTAGTTTTTTACAATGAGATACATGATTGCTGCCGCTGCTGCAAATGTTAACTTAGGCCAGCCCGTGCAGTATCTTTCCTATAAAGAAGACTGTTTGGGAAATTGCATTTAGATTGGAAAGCAGATAAGTGAACTTTGAGTCTCAGAGCTGCAGGAAGAAGACCACAAAGATAAACTTCTCTTAATAAGACCAGACCCTGCTGTCTAAGAGTCAGCACCTTCTTGAATCTGTACACAGAACGCTCACATTTTTCTCCAAACCCTTTGCCTATATTACAGTTTCCCTTTAAATCAGGTAACATCAGAGTTTACTAAATTATTTCCTGATTTTCTTAATGGCTCAAAGCAAAGTGGTTGAGCCAAAAAGATCTTTAAACCCTCAATCAAATAAAATAATTTGTTATTAGATGAGTTCCCCTCAACAAACACCATTTATTTTGTGTAGGAGTGATAGGCAAGAAATGAATCCCTAAATTTGCATTTCCAGAACTACCTGTAAGGAAAATACTATGATTAAGAGAACAAGTCTAAAAAATGAAAAAAAAATACACCTTAATTAAATCCATGGAGGTTTGTTTGAGATTGGAAAGAAATCATTTAGAGGAATCTGAAATGCAATTGCAGTTATAAATTTTTGCCTTCAGTGAAGGATTTGCCTTCATTCTAAATAGCTGCTTTCATTTTTTAATGACACATCTTTTATTTATGACAACTGCAAAGCATCTATATTGAATAGAGCTAGAAAGACATTTCTTTGACTTATTCTTTTCTTTCCTTCCCTTTTCTCCCTTCCTTCTTCTCCCTTCCTTCCTTCTTTCCTTCCTTCCTTCCTTCCTTCATTTCTTCCTTCCTTCCTCCCTTTCTTCCTTCCTTCCTCCCTCTCACAAATATTTATTAGGTGGTTACAATGTGCCTTGCATTGTGCTAATACTAAATCTCTGCATTTTTCCTTTTCCAGAAAATACTGTGGTCTTTATTTAGAAGAAACTATTATTGCCTAATCCTGTCAAAAGTGTGTTATAAGGTATAATGCTAAATACATGAAGCACATAGTTATTTTATATATTTACTAGTTTTAAACATGCATGCTTTCTACATAGGTAAGAAGGATCCCACTATCAAATGTATAGATAATGAATCTTTGCTGATAATGAACATGGACATCACCACTCTGGAAAATGTCACGTTATTGGTGAAAGGTTTGATCTTCTTATGCATGTTTTTCATTTTCCCCAAAATTCTGTGCTTTGGAATAGTGATTAAAAAGCATATTTTGAAATGTGTTTGGCGTAAGACACTGAGTTTCTATCTGAAGTTACTCATAGATAAGTGATCTATTTTTTCCTAGCTTTTAAAAAAGCCAGTCCCATTTCTGATAAAACTTCTCAAAGTTACTTATCTCACCATCTGTGACATGAGTGAAAAAATTGTATTACCTGTCCCTAGACCTTCATAATTTTGTTTTGACTTCTGATAGTGCAGTTTTGTAAAGCATCGGTTTAGGAATTTCCTTTTGTAGAAGAACTAAGAGGGTTTTTGAGTTTTAGTTGAAAAAGAAGAAATACTGTTAATTATATTTTCTATTTAGGAAAGTATCCTATTTGCTTTGTTTAACTGTTATAGTTTTTTGGTCATGTGAAACCATTGAAGCACTAGATACTTATAAAAAGGAATTGAGTGGCAGTTAATGCCTCGTTTGAATTTTAACAACTATATCAGCAGAATATGCACTAAATAGCAAGAGGCGCCCTAAATGAATGAAATGAACAAGCTTCGGTGCTTTCAGATGACAGGTGAGGTGAACTGTTCCACTAGTTCTTCTCTAATGCTTAGCAACAATTTTGTATTCTGTTTAAGCTGAAAAAATACAATAAAAGTAAATTTTAAAAATCTTGAAGATAATAAAAATTAAAAGATGAATAATAATTGATTTCCAACTTTACACAAGATGTTCAGTTGAGTGATGCTGAAAAAGATTCGGAAAGATGAAATCTCTTCAAGGAGTTTTTTTTTTTTTTTTTAAAGATTTTATTTTTATTTATTTTTAGAGAGAGGGGAAGGGAGGGAGAGAGGGAGAGAAACAACAATGTATGGTTGCCTCTCACATGGCCCTCATGGGGACCTGGCCCGCAACCCAGGCATGTGCCCTGACTGGGAATTGAACCTGGGACCCTCTAGTTCCCAGCCCGCGCTCAATCCACTGAGCTACACCAGCCAGGGCTCTTCAAGGAGTTTTTAACAAACCAGGAAGAAGAAGAAATTATAAAAACTACTGTTCCACACTGTGGACAGGCTGAGTTACAAAGAATTACAGAGGAGTGGCGGGCCCCCTGGGTGAAGAGATCTTCCTGGGTAGGAACGACTGAAAGGTGGCTCCCTGAAAGGAGGAGAGGGCTCCATAGGTTGGAGATGGATGTTCCTCTGAAAATTGTTGAAATACAATTCAACAAATCAAATGTGAAGTATAAGAGTAAAGTAGACATTTTAATACAGGTAAAACCTTGGAAAGATTACCATTTATGCTATCTTTGTGTTTCACCATTAAGTATGATGTTTGCTATGGTTTGTTTGTTTTTTTTCAAAGAGATAATCTTTATCAGGCTAAGGAAGTTTTCTTGTATTAGCAGTGCATTAAGAGGTCATGGAAGGAAGTTGAATTTTGTCAAATGCTTTTCTGTATCAGTTGAGATGGTCAGACTGTTTTTATTTCTCTGTATGTACATATGGTTTTCATTGATTAACTTATGAATGTTGATCCAGCTTTGCATTCTCAAGATACACCCTGCTTGGTATTATGGTATTCTTTTTTTCAATTAAATTTAAAAAATTGAATATACTGGGATGGCATTGGTTAATAAAATTACATAAGTTTCATGTGCGCAAACCTAAAACACATCATCTCTATATTGTATTATTCTGTTTCCTTCTCTCACCATTTATCCCCCCTATGCTCTTTCCTACCTCCCCCACCACCCTTTCCTCTGCTCTCTGGTAAATTCCATACTGTTGTCTGTGTCTATGAGATTTTTTCTTAATCCCTTCACCTTTTCCATTGAGTCCTATAGACTCCTCTCCCTGGGACACTTGTCAGTCTGTTCTCTATGAGTCTGTTTCTATTTTGTTTGTTAACTTATTTCGTTTGTTGTATTCTACAAATGAGTGAAATCATATAGTACTTGTCTTTGTCCAGTGGCTTATTTCCCTTGGCATAATGCTTTCTGGGTTTATCCATGCTGTCCCAAAGGTTGAGATTTCCTTTTTTTTTTTTTTTTTAATGGCCAAGTAGTATTCAAATGTGTACATGTATCACAGCTTTTTGATTCACTCAACTACTAATGGACTTTTGGGTGCATCCAAACGTTGGCTATTGTAAATAATGCTGCAGTGAACATAGGGGAGCAAGTATTCTTTCAATTAGTGTTTTGTGTTATTTCAGATAAATTCCTGGAAGCAAAATCACTGGGTCATAAGGCAGTTCCACTTTTAATTTTTTGAGGTAACTCCACACTGCTTTCCACAGTGGCTGCACCAATCTACATTCCCACAGTACATGACAGTTCCGTTTCCTCCATGTTCTTGTCACACTTTTTTTTTGTTTGTTGATTTGTTGAAGACAGCTATTCTGACAGTTGTGAGGTGATATCTCATTGTGGTTTTAATTTGCATTTGTCTGATGATGAGTGAGGTTGAGCATATTTTCATATGTCTACCAGCCACCAGTATGTCCTTTTTGAAGAAGTGACTATTCAGCTCCTTTGCCAACTTCTAAATTAAATTGTTTGTTTTCTTGGTGTTGAGTTTTATGTCTTTTAACATTTTGGATATTAACTCTTTATCAGTTATATCATTGGTGAATATGTTCTCCCATTCAGTGGGTTGTCTTGTTGTCTTTTCATTTTGTTGATGGTTTCCTTTGCTGTGCAATACCTTTTTAATTTGATGTAGTCCCATTTGTTTATTTTGTCTTTTGTTTCCCTTGCCTGAGGAAATATATTAGAAAGAAATGCAACTACAAGAAATGTCTGAGCTTTTACTGCCTGTTTCCTTCTAGGATTTTTTGTGTTTCAAGTCTAACATTTAAGTCTTTGATGCATTTGAGTTTATTCTTGTATGTGATATAAGAAGGTGGTCTAGTTTTATTTTTTGCATGTATGTGTCCATTTTTCCAAACAACATTTATTGAATAGACTGTCTTTACTTCATTGTATATTTTTGCCTCCTTTGTCAAATATTACTTGACCAAAAAGGTGTGGGTATATTTCTGGGCTCTCTATTCTGTTCTATTGTTCTATATGTTTGCTTTATTGTCAATGCCATGTTGTTTTGATTATTATGGCCTTGTCGTATAGTTTGATATCAGGTAGCGTGATTCCTCCAACTTTGTTCTTTTCTCAAGATTGCTGAGGCTCTTCAGGGTCTTTTGTGATTCCATATAAGTTTTTGGAATATTTGTTCTAGTTCTGTGAAATATACTATTGGTATGTTGATAGGTTGCACTGAATTTATAGATTGCTTTGGGTGATATGGACATTTTAATGATGTTAATTCTTTTCATGAACATGGTATATGACTCCACTTATTTGTATCTTCAATTTCTTTCTTCAGTGTCTTATAATTTTCTGAGTAGCAGTCTTTTACATCATTGGTTAAATTTATTCCTAGGTATTTCATTCTTGCAGATATTGTATCTTTTGTACATTTGTTCTCTTATTGATTTCTGGTTTTATTTGTGTTATTTCTTTCTTTACTTGCTTTGGGCTCTTCTCACTTACTAAGGTGAAAGCTTAAGTAACATGTTTTGGATCTTCCTTGTTCCCTAATATACTTACATAAAGGTACAAGTTTCCCTCTAAGCACTACTTGAGCAACATCCCAGATATTTTGATATGTTGGTGTTTCAGTTTTTCTTTAATATTGGTCGAGTCTTGTAAGTGAAATCTGAAGAGCCTTGAAAATTCTATGTATACTGTAGTTGTTTTTAGGGACATTCTGGAATCCTATTATAGATAGACTAGATACCTGCTCATAGATTTCTTTGATTATGGAATCTTCATAAAAATCTCTCTCTTCAGAATTTTTCGATACTTTTATCCCAAGCATTCCTTCTCTGGAAGGAGATGAGTTTGCAAAGTTGGGAGTTGTGCCCTTTACATTCGTAATTTCTGTCTCTACAGCCTAGGTTCTTCTTATCTCCTCTCCCTCTTTCCTGTTGGTGATTTGTGTTCCTCTTCTTAGCTTCCCATCTTTTCTCTCTGCTATGTCCTGGGATACTAACTGGGTAGATGCCAAAGATTCTATAGTGGCACTTTTATCATTTGTTTTCATTATTGATACTCTTTATTTAAAGAAAATAAACATCCTTATTTTAAGTCTACTCCATCTGATATTAAAAAAAATTGGCATTATATCTTTCTATATTTTCTTTAATGAATTCATATCTTTATACTTAAAATGGATTTTCTTGTAGTATGTGCTGTCTGTTGTCTGATAACAGCTGTTTCAAGTATTTTGTCCAGTTTTTAGTTGTTTACATTAGGATGGTGAGTCTAGACTCTAATACTCTACAGACAGAGTAGTAACATTGTTCATATCTTGTTTATTCTTTATCTATCTTTATATTTTAAATGGGGTTTTTTTTTGGTAAGTTATATACAATTCTTTCTTTTAAAGGTGTATATATGCCCCTGGCTGGTGTGGCTCAGCTGGTTGAAGCATTGTCCCATAGACTGAAAGGTGGCTGGTTTGATTTCCAAGCAGGGCATACGCCCAGTTTGAGGTTCCATCCTGGCTGGGGCATGTGTGGGAAGGCAATCACACATCTCTCTCCTCTCTCTCTCTTTCTCTCTCTCAAAGCAATGAATAAATAAATATACATAAATCTTCAGAGTAATTGCTTTGAATTACTAGAATGCTCATTGGAACTGTTGTCTCTTCCACTTATCACCAAGCTGGAACCTGACAAACTTGAGAACATAGAATCATAGGACTTCGTAGAAACCCACCCACTGATATATAGCGCACATTTTTGGGAAAGCAACCTCACTCAGCCACGTGTCCCAGATCCCAGGTCTGTTATCTAAAAAGCAAATGCAAACTGGCACTTTATTGGGACTAGAGAAGTTGTTGCCAGGTCACTGCATTTGAAATTGGAATTCTATCTCTATCTAGTGTTCCAGACTCACAAGATATATCATCTTCTCTTCTCAGGTTAGATATAGGACTTATGTAGGACTGCGCCTGCTGGCAAAGCCTAGGAAACCTGTTAATAAATTTAATTTCAGGGATCAGCATTATATAATTGAGCTGATGATAAAATCTTAAAATTATTTGTTTAGTTGCTGAAAACTTACTGAATCAAATTCTTTGATTTTCTTTCTTCCTTTTTTTCCCCATACATTTACCCTCATCATCTAAAATTTTTAGTTTATACAAAAGATGCAGAATACATGTGTAGGTGACACACTTGTCAGAAACCTCCTGCCACCACTTTTTTCTTTTCTTTTCTTTTTTTTATGCCAATGTGTTGTGTATACTATGATCTGAACCTCCTTTGCGGGTGTCGGAGCCTGACCGTTACTCATGTCCTGTTTCTGAGTCTCCACTGTCTGGGATGACTTGATGGATTCCTTTCTGACAGAATGAATTGTGCTATGTGGTTTATATTTTCCTACTGTGTTGAGCTGTTACTGGGGGAAAATGTTAATATTTTCAAAGCATGCACCACAGGAAGATTGGGTTTTGAATACAAGATTAAATTTTACTGAACTGTTCCATAGTGGGTGAGGTACTTATAAAAATACAGTCCAGAATACATTATCTATAAATAAAATGTTAGGATTTGTAGCTCTGATAACTTCCAACATAAATGGAAATATATTGTAGCTTCAAACTTCTTTCCTATCAGTATGTATTTAAGGTTTGCTTTATGTTTTTCTTTTCAAGCTGAAAATTGAAAGGTGATTTAGATAATGGAGAAAGGCTGAATAGTTGACATGTGAGCTTGTTAAAATATTTTAATTTGGTATCATGAATATAGACCTAAAGAAATAATACAACCAAGGGGAGTTTTATTTAAAGGGGATTTTTTGAGAAATTTGAAGATCTACTTTGAAATTATTAATTGTGCCCTGGCTGGTGTGGCTCAGTGGATTGAGTGTCAGTCTGTGAATCAAAGGATCGCTGTTTGATACCCAGTCAAAGCACATGCCTGGGTTGTGGGCCAGGTCCCCAGTGGAGGGTGTACAAGAGGCAACCACACATTGATGTTTCTCTCCCTCTCTTTCTCCCTTTCTTCCCCTCTATCTAAAAATAAATAAATAAATACTCTTTAAAAATACAAAAATAGAATAAGATGAACAATTGCATTAAAAAATGTATTTATTTGTCAAAACAGGTTAACCGAGTTCAAATTATGTCCATTTAAAATAGTAAAGTTAACTTTCAACCTATTTGAGAATACTTTCAGCAATACTATGCATTTAGTTATTTAATGTACCTCTCATATTGTTATATTTCCTTATGTTATTATCTTCAAATTTTGAATTAAATATTTGCCTTCACTTCTCTCATAATTTTATATTTGTGTGTTTCTCAGATTTTCAAAGCTCAATAAAAGCTATAAAGTGAAGTAAGCCAGGCGGTGAGGGACAAATACCATATGATCTCACCTTTAACTGGATCGTGAACAACAGAGACAGAAAGCAAGCAGGGCATGGACAGAGACATTGAAATTAAGAACAGTCTATCAATGGCCGTGGGGGAGTGGGGAGGGGACAATGGGGAGAGGCGTTTTCAGGAATCACTGTAGAGGACACATGGA
>PVJI01008015.1:0-73926 GCA_004026765.1 Micronycteris hirsuta
GGTGGGGGCTGGGGGGAGGGGGGAGGGGAGGGAGAGGATGCAAATAACTATACTTGAACAACAATAAAGTAATTAAAAAAAATTTAAAAAAATAGCTTTGATCTTCTTTTTCTTAAATAAGTCCTTTTAACGTTTCATATAATAATGGTTTGGTGATGATGAACTCCTTTAGTTTTTTCCTGTCTGGGAAGCTCTTTATCTGCCCTTTGATTCTAAATGATATCTTTGCTGGGTAGAGCAATCTTGGCTACAGGTCCCTGCTTTTCATGACTTTGAATATTTCTTGCCAGTTCCTTCTGACCTGCAAAGTTTCTTTTGAGAAATCAGCTGACAGTCTTATGGGAACTCCTTTGCAGTTAATTGTCTGCTTTTTTCTTGCTGCTTTTAAGATTTTCTCTTTATCTTTAACCTTTGGCATATTAATTATGATGTGTCTTGGTGTGGGTCCTCTTTGGGCCCATCTTGTTTGGGACTCTCTGTGCTTCCTAGACTTGCATGTATATTTCCTTCATAAAATTTGGGAAATTTTCTCCCATTATTTTTTCAAATAGATTTCCAATTTCTTGCTTTTTCTCTTCTCCTTCTGTCCCCCCTATGATGTGAATAATGGACCACTTGAAGTTTTCCCAGAAGGTACTTTTACTATCCTCATTTTTTTAATTCTTTTTTCTTCTTATCATTCCAATTGGGTTTTTTTTTGTTTGTTTGTTTCCTTATGTTCCATATCATTGATTTGGTTCTCAGATTCATCCACTCCACTGTTGTTTCCTTATAAATTGTCCTTATTTCAATTAGTGCACCCTTTGTTTCTGACTGCAACTTTTCTGTGCTGCTGAGTCCTCACTATCTTCCTTGAGCGTCCTTATAACCAGTGTTTTGAACTCTGCATCTGAGAGATTGCTTTCCTCCATTTCATTTCGCTTTTTTTCTGGAGTTTTGATCTGTTGTTTCATTTGGGCCATGTTTCTTTGTCTACTCATTGTGGCAGCCTCCCTGTGTTTGTTTCAATGTATTAGGTAGAGCTGCTTTGACTCCGTTTCTTGGTAGTGTGGCCTAATTTAGTAAGTGTCCTGTAGGGTCCAGTGACACAGCCTCCCCTGTCACCCAAGCTGGGTACTTGAGGTACTCCCTTCATGTGGGCTGAGTACAACCTCCTCTTGTAGGTGACCCCTGGCTGCTGTTGGCAGATCAATCGGAGGGAGTTTCCCAGGCTGGTAAACTGCAAAGACTGGCTGTGACCACTGACCACCAACCTCTGTCCTCCCTGGAGGATCAGCTGTGCAGGGGCAGGGTGGTGGTGCTCAGACATGGTCTGTAGCTGTCCACTGGGTGCACTGGTCCTGGGGTTTCATGGGTGGTGCAGGCCAAGGTCTGCCCCACCTGTGTTTTTCCTGGAGCCACCCTGCCTGAGCTATAAAGCAATCTGAGATGGCTGCTACTTGTGCTGGTATTGAAGATTCCCAGGCAAAGCCAAGCTGTGAATCCAGGCTGGCTGCTGCTAGTGCTGAGTCTGGGACTCACTGAGGTCAGCTGTTGCTTGTTTGACAGGATTTAGCAACTTGTGAAGCATGAGCCAAGACCAACCATTCATTTGGAAAAGTAGCTTGGGTGGGCCTGTACGTTGGGTGGGACAGAGACTCTGGGGCACTTGAACCCTAGACTGGAGTGCCTGGTGTGGGGCTGTGACTCCTCACTCCTAAGATAACCCCCCCCAAATTTTTATCAACCACATGTGGGAGAAGGACCAGCCCTTTCTGTGTCTCTGACCATCCTACCAGTCTGGATGGATGTGGTTTGTTTAATTTTATAGTTGTCAGACTTCCATTCAACTGGATTTCTGATGGTTCTGAGTGATGGTTAGGTTCTATAGTTTAGGTGTAATTTTGATGTGGTTGTGTGAAGAGGAGAACCATGTCTGCCAATGGCACCATTGTGACCCCATGTATTTCTAAAACTAATGGTGACTTCCAAATTATAGAATGTTGGGTTGAAAATGGCTTTCTGTAGTAACCAGTAAACTCTGAATTTTTGGGGGATTCCAAATGGGGAAACAGAGGGCCAGGGGTATAAAAGGATTGCCTAAGCTACAGAGTCAATAGGCATAAAATGACTTTAACCTTTAGAAAACCAATCCCATGTCCCACTTCTTACATTCTGTTCATCTTCAAAAATCATCCCAGACAGATGCTTTTGCTATTTTTGGTAGGCTATTTTTGATGAGATAGTTAGTCCAACCCAATGACTATGCTAGTATACTCCTAGAAAGGCTTTGGACTTTTCAACCAATACAATAGCCTCAAAGCATATGGTCTACTTATGACTATCATTAAAATCATAGTACTTTAAGAATCTTATAAAATGTGAAATGTATAAGTAAATAAGCAACTCAAAAATAGGTACATGATAATATTTATTATGGAAAATAATGCCCCAAATAGGATAGTTATTTAAAACAAAAATTTGCAACTACTCATCTTGCTATTGACTTGGTAGAATCCTCCCTAAGGCATGATGCAAAAAAAAAAAAAAAAAAAAAAAAAGAAATGTATAATATCTTCCTCAAAGTAAAAATCAGCATGCCATGTTGGGAAAAGCACAGGCTTTGGGCCTGGACTTCAACTTATATCTCAGCTCCTCTACTAACAAATTCTGGGACAGTTACTTAACCCCAACTCTAAACTAGAAAGGTTAACATGCACATTGCAGGCACATTAAAGATTAAATGAAACAATGTTTCCAGAGTCTTTGTGGTCATTGTGATCAAATAGAAAATAAGGGCCAGCGCTCCACAGTGAGGCGAAGCACCACTAAAGGTGAATAGGAGAATCTAATCAAATAATAAATTACATATCAAAGGGAAAATAATCCACATTGGCTTGAATTGTCCAGTTTGACTGTTCCAAATTTTCTGGGGGAAGACAGGAGAAGGAAAGGTAACTGAGAGTATTATTGAATATCATTCCATTTGATTTTCCACTTTGACACTCATGATAGATGGTGGTCATAGGTGTAACTTATATTTTAGTGCAATTTCTGACAATAAAAATAATTCCATCTGTTTCTATCCCACTCAAGGTAGGCTACTTAAACACAAGTGAGCATGACATTATTATTATTTAGATAGGCTGGAACCTGCTCTGGAGTATCTTAAACATAAGTAATTTGCAAATGTATATTTTTAACTATCATTAATTATAGACTTATCAGGATACATCTCATAATTAACCAAGAGTCAACCCTATCATTTTCAGAAATGAGTAGACTGTGGCCCAGAGGGATTCAATGACTGGCACAGTCAGAGTCAACAGCTAATTTATGACAAAGCAAGAACAAAATTGTATCAGGATCTTAATGCTCCAAATGGCTTTCTGTTCCTCTATGCTTCTCAAGGTAACATATTTCAGCTGCACAGTTAAAACTTAAGGATTCTATGATGTCTGGATATTTTTTTTTGATGTGTCTAAATTCCATCTGTTTCTCAGAATGGTAGATATTTGTAGGATTTAATTTGACTCAACAAATACTTATTAAAGTCAAATATGTTCCAGGTCTGGTGATACAGGAGTGAACAAAATGGAGTCTTTGCTTTCCTGTCTTTTAGAAGAAATGAACACAAATAGAATAAAATAAAATATTTAAAATCCAATTGGAATACAGTATTTTAGTTATAAGCGTGAAGAAGGAAAATAAAGCAAGAAAGGGATGGCACAGAAATATGTTGGAGGAAGTGAAATTAATGAGCTGATATGTTTTAGTTAATTGCCATCTGATAATGAGAGACAGAGGGCTGAGGAATAGTCACTCCTAAAGCATGAGCAATCATGTCAGTGAAATATCCCCCAACTGTGCCATCTCCCTATGGAGGCTCCATTTTAATTATGCAATGTGCATTTAACCAGCAGGAAAGCCAAGGCAGAAAGAAAATCAGATTCTAGTCAAAATGTTTAGAAACCAGAATGCAGCAAGATTGTGCTCAAAACCATTTTTAAAAAAATGTTATCCCTTTCTTTATATTCTTTGTTTTAAAAAATGATTTACTATTATATTTACAATACTTTAAAATTCTTGTTTGCCTTTTTCTAAGCCTAGAGCACTGTTTTAAATGGTTTTTAATTGAGTATATAGCCTTGCCTTCCCTGTACACTGTGAAAATTGTATAAAATGAAGATATAATATGATATTCGAATAGCAAGTTCTTAGATGATTATTGTTTATTTGACTTCAGAGATTTGAAAATTAAGCTTTTAGATTTATTCATTCTTTTTAGACATTCATTTTGACTACTAACATGAGTATATATATTTTCTACGTCATATTCATTACCAAAATAAAAGCCCTGCCTTCACAACAACATGACTCAATGTCATTGTGCACAATACTGACTTCCCGTGTAGGGGAGACGACAAGGTCAGAATGAGAATATTTTGGTCTAATACAGGAAGGGAGAGTGGTGATTGGTAAGTGCTAGCAAGTCTTCACAGTGAGAAAAAGAGATATAAAAAATAGTTTTTGTTTGTTGGTTTTCTTGTTTTTAATCTCTCCCACTAAAAAAGGCATCTGATAAGCTTATGAGAAATTTATCTAGGACCATCTTCCTATCTAATGAGATCTGTTGAGCACTTACTTTCAATAGCCTTGATTCTATTCTCCCATGGGACACAAGCAGCTTTGAAGATCTCAAAGTCTTTGAGAAATTTTGCCCATTTCTGAAAAGGAAGCCAAGAATATCGGTAATATTAACCCCTTGTTTTTCAAGAAGTTTATCCCCTATCCCAAAATATCACAAGACTTTGAGCTTGGGAAGGTCCCTCTGGCATCACATGTTGCTGTGTGTAAAAAGGGAAAACAGTATTTGCCCTCCCGTTCTCCACTCTTTCCCAGACCGATTTAGTTCAAAATTTTTTATGGATCCTTGATTTACAAAAATTACAGTTAAAAAGACCTGTTTATTCTGTGCATCATAATGGAGCAAGGACTGAATTTGCATCTAAAAAGTCATCAACAAATGGTATTGATTAATCAAATAAATATTGTATGAAGAAATTAATGAAATATGAATAAGACTGTTTCCTGTTGAAGGGCTTCCAGGTCTACTCAAGTATCCTACACATAAACCGGAAATGTCAATCCAAGGTTGTAGGTGCTAAGACATGGGGCACCTTCCATTTTGGTAGTAGAGAAGTCAGCTGGATGGAAAGGCATATGGTGTCATAGGAAAGGGAAGAAGAAAAAGAATCATAAATTTGTTTGTATAAAAGAACTTCTGCTTTATGCCACGATGTTGGGCCATCCACGGTCAAGAAGACAGAAGAATGGGAATGAGACAGACAACTTGTCATGTGTGGACATCGTACGGGGATAATATGTGAGCTGCATAGGCACATAAAACCGAAACATAGTGTGAGGTAGTCTGAAGTTCAAAAGATCACCTAAACTAGAAACATCCCAATGTCCATCCGGAGTAGAGTGGGTGAATAAGTTGTGGTATCTTTATACATGGGATGCCACACATCAATAAAAATGTACTGTAAGTTCCACAACATGAATATATCTCATAATATAACATTGCATCAAAAAGGCCAGAAACAAAAGCATAACTACTACAGGATTTCACTTATTTAAACTGTAAAAACAACAAAACTAACCTATGATATATATCATAAAAATATAATATATATTTGTACTTAAGAGCAATAAGCTATTTACAAAACTCCGTCTTTATAGGGATACATTTAGCTTACAGGTGGTATAACATTTGTAAAGAGAGAATAATAATACCGTGTACCCACCTTGCTATGATAATTAAATATGATAACTTTATAGATTTAAGTAAGTGCTAGGCATATAGTAGATACTAAATAAATGTTAGTTTATTTTATATCTTTTTAAAAATCTGTATATTATTGGTATATTATTTGTATTTTTCTTATTTTCTGTCCAATTTATGCTCCTGGTAGAGAAGCGCTACATGTATGATTCTGTTACTTGTAGACATTTTGAGAAAGAAATTTTGACCCAGAATACTTATCTACCAGGGAATGAAAATGAAAGGAGCACAGTCTTTTACATTTGGGGATGATAAAATCACAAAAGTAAGTTTTTGGTCATAAATCAATGTTTCTGAACTTATTTTTCATTTTCACTCCCCTAAGGAGCCTTTTTGGGCTCCCCCCCCCCCAAATCATGCCCTCGCAATCCAAATTTTAATACCATAGATACACAGCATATGTATTGTGGACGTATACGAGGTCTGTCCAGAAAAATTCCAGCCATGTAATATGAAAAATAGAGACATTTATTAAAGAATATACAAAATACAAGAAACAGCCCTGGCTGGTGTAGCTCAGTGGATTGAGCGTGGGCTGGGAACCAAAGGGTACCGGTTCGATTCCCAGTCAGGGCACATGTCTGGGTTACAGGCCAGGACCCCAGTGAGGGCCATGTGAGAGGCAACCATACATTGCTGTTTCTCCCTCTCTTTCTCCCTCCCTTCCCCTCTCTCTAAAAGTAAATAAATAAAATCTTAAAAAAAAATACAAGAAACATTGCACAAAGGACAATGACGACTCAGTCCCCTTCAAAGTAGGCACCTTGGAACCTCACACAGTTCTCCCAATCTCCATCAGCTGCCCTGTTGTATTTTCCTGAATCTCACTGACAGTCTGAAATCTCTTCCCTTTCAAAGGTGATTTTAGTTCTGGGAAAAGCCAGAAGTCACAGGGTGCCAAATCTGGACAGTAGTGGGGCTGAGTCACCTGGGTGATTTGATGTCTTGCCCCAAAACTCTGCACAGGATGTGATGCCTGAGTGGATGTTTTCTTGTGGTAAAGCTGCCAATCACCAGTGGCCTATAGTTGCAGCCTTCTGAATCATCCGAATAATTTCTGCAGGTGAATGTTCAAGTTTAATGCAAAATTTGATGCAGATTCATTGCTCTATTTGCTCTATTTGAATGTGAGGCCACTCAGTACACATGCTCATTCTATGGCCCCCACTGACTAGTACAATGAAATCGTCATTATTCACACACGCACATGCAGTCCACTCTCCTTGGCTGCCAGGTTACATTGATGTCATGCAAACTGTTCTCGTTGTAGTAACAGTGCTGGACTTTTTCCAGATAGATCTCATGCATGTTTTATACATGTAAATGTAAGATTTTGTTCTCTTTCTCAGAACATAACCAATTTTTTCCTTTTTAGGAATCAATGTGACCTCCATTGAGAATATATGGCATCAACCAAACTGAGTTATGAAAATATTTACCTTGGCCATCATCATCTTAAACGCAAACCACCGTTTTCCTTTTCCTTTCCCAAGAGCTCCTTCATTTTCATTCACAAATTTTTTTGCTTCCCTAAAAAAAGAAAACAAATAAGGGGTAGATGGGGTGGGTAGAGATTAATAAGATATAGAGGTAGTGAACATTTAATTTTATTAATTTTGCAGTCTTATTTCTCCTAGACCTTACCAAGTGAATCTAAGCTATATTTCATAACCTAGGGAGTGGTAACGGATGTTTAAGTCATTTAATTTTGACCATGAAGAATAAGATATTTTAGTCTTGCTTACTTATCTGCTGAAGTCATTGAAAAGCAGGGAATTTATGCTACATGTCAAAGCAGAGAACCCCAGTTCTTCTTATTTCTATCACTTATAAAATTGAATATGATGTTTACTTCAGATTGTAGCAGCTAGAATATTAATTTTAAAGTACTTTATTTCCTTACTTTTTAAGGATTATTATTTTTTAAAAATAGGGCAGAGAGCTTAGGATGAGCTGACATACAACACACTACTGACCTGGCATTTAATCCTGTAAAAGCAATTATGACTTAAAACAGGAAAATCATATTATGTAAAGCAAATGAGGTTGAGGGAAGAGAAAAAGGAAAGAAATCTTCTTTGGACTTGCATTTAGAAAGGGCTTCAAATTTAAACTTTAACATTATTTCCCCAAAATATATACATTTACAGGATTTACATAAGTGTCTGTCTGTGTGTGTGTGTGTGTGTGTGTGAGAGAGAGAGAGAGAGAGAGAGAGAGAGAGAGAAAAGCATTAATTTATCAAAGTGGGTAATGTGAATATATTAAAAGAAACAGGCTACACTATTTGTAACTCTGTCAATTGTGTTGTTGTTTGTTTTGTGTGGGGGAAACCTTTATAGCACAGAGACAGGCCAGGTTCGTATTGACCTTTCAGGGCCATGGAGGACCCGAGCGATGACTCAGACTTGGACTGTCGTCATGCAGGTGCAACGTTGCTGTCAGCTGGGTGGCCCTTGGGATGTGCAGTGTTACAGCTAAGACCATTCAAGACATGATAAAAAAAAACTTATTGATAAAATAAATCTTGAAAGTAATGAGAAGTTGGTGAAAGATTTTTTTTTGTAAAATGTTCTTTAGTGCTACACTCACGACTTTATAATACCCATTGATCGAAACACAGCACACACCTGCTGCCTTAGTCGATAACTAGACAATGATGCCTTACTATTGGCCTATGCATGTATTCTCACTCATATTCTGCCATTTAACACACCACAGAAGATTCTCTGCAGTCATCGAACAGATCAATCCCCTCTCACCGCCAAATCAGTTCCCTGATGGCCGGAACAACGTCTTGTCCTGTGTCTCCCACAGCATTGGCCACTACTTTGACCATAGAAGGTGCTTAATAAACCTAAACCTTCTGAAAGTAGAGCTGAATGGAATACCTCAGGGTAGATATAGACAGTGGAGTATATAATAATTGCATTTTCCCCATCAATGGATGCTTGAAGACAAAGTCATTCTAGCATTTGGGATTATACTCTTCCTCATTAATTTTCTCAGAAACTAAATAGGGACGCTTCCTGGAAACAGAGAAAAGGTACTAGACTGACCTTGTTGTTGAACACTCTGACATTTGACATGACATCTGGGCTGTGAAGATTAATTGAAAAATGATTTCTAAAACAGCCTACACATTCTAAATATTCAATAAAGTCATATCAAAAAGAATAAACTGAGTTCTAATGATTGGGTTTTACATTCATGCAATGAAAAAAACACATCACATTTAGGAATTAACTGTGTATTATAGAGATGGTAAGACAGGAGTGTGGCACCTAGCAGGCATTTATAAAATGATGAACTTATCTAAACTGAAAATCAGATAATGATTCAACTCTGCCTCTGAGATTTGTCTCTGTGTCGTTGGCCACATGTTTTATATTCTCTGTGTACACATTCACAAGTGTCCTGCCTCCCAAAAGAAGGGACAGTCACCCAAGACACAGATACCTGAGCACCTTCTGACACAGGTCCCTTTATTTACTGTGTGGCCTTTAACAGGTCAGGATTCTCCAACAAACAGACAAAAATCAGGCAATTGTTTCCCTTCCTGTTTGCCAGGAGGGTGGCAAGAATAAGGTGAGATCACAGATGTGAAAGTGTTGAAGGGATTATTACACAGTTAATTCTACAGTAATGCTTGTTTTGAAACTACAAATTTGTTCTAGTATGATTGATAGATTACAGAACAATTTGAGCATAGTAAAAATTTTTGTTTGCTTATGTGTGATTTTATCTTCAAAAACACCAGGTGAATGGCAAACACTGCCCCCAACTAAACCTAGCAGTGTGAGAATACACACTCACACACACCGCATCCACCCGCTCCCTGACTGCACCACCTAAGTGAGAACAGCCTCACCCTGCACAGCTGGTGCTACAATGACCCTCCTTCCGCGCTTACAGTAACACAAATTGCAACCCTGCGAAAGTACTTCCACAGCAAACTGCAGGTCTATTTCAAAGTAAACTGCCATGCTTATTGTAGCATTTGTGTATTTCTTAACATTTAACATGTGCAAAATTTTGCTGTCGTTTTACATCTGTTTTTTTGTGTCACCGATGACATTTTGAGTATTGTGCCCTCGTTCTCATTTTTCCCATAAATCCTATGGTTTATATTGCCCAAGTTTGCATATTGCAGTGATTTTTAGGAACCCACATACCATATTATACAGCAGAACTGACTATAACTCAATTACTTGGCATCAAGAATTGTGAAATTCATAAAATCAATTACACATAGGAATTGTGACATCATTCTCTGTTGTAATAAACACACATTAAATAGAAAATAAAAAATTCTACTTAGTAGTAAAATTTGTTTTTCAAATGCAAAAATGCCTACTTTATGGGTGTATTCACTACTCTAGATACTTAGCAGATAATTTAAAAGGTACACAGTTGGCCTATTAGAGTATATCACTTACTACATGAGTAGCCAATTAGAAAACAGCACTGCTTTAAGTAGACAGAAGTGTAAAGAAATAACTATTCTACTCTATATTTCTGACAAGATTTTAATTTCATGGGCTGATGATTATGATACAGGGACAACTATCATAATTTAAGAGAGAGAAGAAAGTCAGAGTAATAACCAAATTAAAATCACCATGAAATTAATTATAAATTAGTTTAACAATATAGAAACTTACTTACATGGAAATGGTAGGTTTTTGTCATTTATTAAAAAATATTATTTTCTTTTGAACAATCTAAATAAGATTTTAATGCCTGTCTCCAATTGCAAAGTTGTCCTGATGCCAAGCATAGTTTCATCTTTCCCAATGATTACCCCACAATACCCTCAATATACATATGCAAAAGTCTGAACTTTACTCCATATAATCTGAGGGGTGAATTGCTTCTCTTTTTCCCTAATGCCCTAATCCCTCCTCCATTGCCCAAGAAATCTTCCCCCTATTTAACACAAAAGGGATCCCTAAACAGCCATTCTACCTCCTCCTGCTCCCCACTGCCCACCCTGGCCAAAATAACTACTAGACTCAATTCATCAGAAATCTGGGGAATGATTTTAAAACAAATTCAGCAGCCAAAGGGGTGGGTAGAGAATAACTGTTTAGCAAGAACAGATTCTTGATTCCTCTAACCTGAAGCTCTCAGGATGTAAGGAATCACTCTCACAGCTTGCAGAACTAGAAGAAGGAACACGGGACTGGACATGGTCAATGACTCAGTGAGAGAACATGCCTTAACACTATTTTCAGGGCTGACCTTTGCAGGGAGCTGGCATGATGTCAGGATGGAAGAAAAACAGCATCACCCAGTTCCATTCTCTATGATAACAGATTTCTTAACCAGATGACATCTTTCATTGTGCTATTAGAAAGAAAGATATAAAAAGAGCTCTGGCTGGTGTGGCTCAATGGATTGAGTGTGGGCCTGCGAACCAAAGGGTCATTGGTTCAATTCCTAGTCAGGGCACCTGTCTGGGTTGCAAGCCAGGTCCCCAGTAGGGGGCACATGAGAGGCAACCACACACTGATGTCTCTCTCCCTCTCCTTCTCCCCCCATTTCCCTCTCTAAAAATAAATAAATAAAATCTTAAAAAAAGAAGACACAAAAGAAACTATCCAATATGGAGATAAACATTCACTGACATTTAGCACAATAAAGTGCCCATGACGTATTTCAGAACACAAGAAAAGAAGGAGCAACAACTTTGAAAAATAAAAAGCAAGAACATTTCTTCATATTTTTCTTATAGTTAATTCATTTTTCTACCCACTTATACTTATCTGGATAACTTAAAAGGATTTTCTACATGGCTAAAATGTAGACTTTTGTGAGTAAACTTTGAGTATCTATTGGCCTCAAACCATCCAAATGTCTGACTGAAAAATGTGTGTCATCCCCTTGAACTGCATTCAACAAAGCCGCCTGCCAAGACTGTAATCTGGTCTCCAGGTCTCAGAGCTCAAGCAAGCCCTGGTATAATATGCACAGCTCTCTGAGCTGTAACCCCAGACCCAGGGATAAATAATTGAGTGAGGTCTATTTAATGACAATAATACCTCGCCTCATAATTCATTTATCAACCCCACATGTTGGTAATTAGAATAATAAGCTCTCATGGGCTTTCAAGAATGCTTTCCCAGTTAGTTGATGGAGCACACTTTGGCCTAACTTACAAAATAGATAACTTACCCATAACACACGATGCAGCCCTGACTGCACAGGGGAGTCAGGGCATGCAGTATTGCCTTCAACACATTCTCATGCCAGGAAACACGTTCCCTGTCTGGGTTAGGTTAGGTTGACTGTTCTTTCTTCTTGTTTTCATTTTGATCATGTGATTGAGCAACTTCTTTATTGCTCCAGTAAATGAAAGACATTTCAAAACATGTCTTTAAAGCAACTGCAATCAAAACTTGTACTCATAAACACTTCCCAGTAAAAGGATAAGAAGAATGGGAAGTCTTTTCTTAGTAAGCACATTTTCAAAAATTTGACCACTTGAATTAGCATAAAGTTAAAACTCCGGCATTTCTTAAAATATTGTTGAGTAATTGAAAGAAATTTGCAGAGTTAAAAATTAGTTTAATGTGCAGAAAGTAAAAATAAGGACTATAGGCTCCCTAGATAATAGAACTCCATAGTTAGACTGGTAGAATTATTTAAAATCACCTGAATACTGGAAGTGATGTTCAAAACATGTTTTTATAAAGGGGATGCTGGTGTCAGTAGTTGTAATGGTTAAGATGCTCAGTTAGTTCCTCTATAAAATAGATAATAATAACGATTCTACTGGGTTTTAGCATGCTTTATAGAAAAATAATATGTATGAATGTACATAATATAATAATAATGTATGTAATATGTTTATGGCAAATAGCAAGAGCATTATAGATAGTAGTGTATATATTTGGAAACTTGATAAATTGCCCTTGGTGAATAAAAAAAATTGAAACCAATCTGAAAACAAGCAACAAGTAAACAAAGAACAAGCAAAAATTTTGCCTGTGCATTCATATAACCTCTTAGCCTATATGTGTCTGGCTTATTTTGGTGTGCTTCCATTTAGAAAGCACCACTTCACAGATTATATTTCACAGAATATGTGTGTGTATGCATGTGTGTATGAATATATGAATATATATATACACATACATATATATAGAGAGAGAACCAAGGTCTCTAAAATTTTTATCAGCAATAAACTTTAGTGTGATCTGTGCACAAAAAGTTCTTAAGGCAATTTTTTTTTACTGGTTCTAATGATACTAATGAAAATGTGTAAAAGCTAGCTGTTGGTGTTGGTAAGTAACTAGAGCAATGCTTGCATAGGTCAAATTTATATTAAGTTCAAGGTTACTGCCCGTAGAAATTCTTCAGACCTAGGAGGGCTTATTTGCTCTTTGGGGCAATGAAACAATGCTAATTTTCATGGCCACCTTAAATGTCAAATACAGACTCAGTCACATTTTGGTTATACTCTAGAGATCAGTCAAACATCTCAGAGTAATTTTAGATGAATCAAGGGAGAAATGACATAGTTGGGTTTTAGTGATTTAATTTAAAAAAATAAAAACACTAGAGCTTCTTCTAGTCACTGATTAAGTTTTTCTTAATTCTCCTCTATACCTGGTTAATTTAAAAATGAATCTGGGGTTTAAAATATATTCCTTGTATTATAATAGCAGGGGAGTAGGGAGAGAGGACCACACAGATTTCCCCAGGAGCTCAAAGCTTGTGCCAACTTTTAGATATTGGTCACAGAAAAAACTGATTTCCCTCCACAGAAGGACACCAAAAATTTCTAAGATTGTGACATTATCAGCAGAGATCATGTACTACAAATTTACTGTAATAAGTTCTTTCTCAGAGGAAAGTAATCTATAATAGTAACTTCCTAAATCTCTCCAGATTTTCTTAGAAATGTCTATGTCAAGGATTTTGTTTTGTTTTGTTTTGTTTTTGTGTGCGTTTTAATGAATCAATGGAGCATGCACTTAGCAACACTAGTACTGAAAGCAGGGGTGGTATTATGTGGATGGCAAAAATTGGGCCATATCCCTAAGACATCTAGGTTAGAGCCTACAATTACTGCTTTGGTTTTACAGCAGACATGAGATTTGGGAAGAATGAGACCTTAATGTCACAAAAGAATCTTAAGATCAGGAGTCCAAGAGTAATAAGGAAAGCTAAACCTAAAGCCTTACCTCGACTACTCTGTCACCGAGGATTTGGAAAATGGTGGTGTTCCCCCACGCCCAACCTGCTTTGTTGTAGGAAAACTATTCTCAGAAGTAGATGAAAATAGCACTAAAAATACAGATTGTGGTACATAGCTGCAAGAAAGACCCATTAAAATTCTGGTCAATAAGCAAATTCATTTCATTTTTATCATTCTTTTATTCTCCCTTTTAGTTAAGCATTTTTTCTAAGTATTTATTCAGCATGTTTTATGTTCTTAGGAATGCGTTCAGTGCTTTGAAAGAAATAAAAGAAATGTGTAGACTCTTTTCTAAAGCTTAACCCTATTAAGAAAAATGAGTTATAGGCCCATAGAATTGTTATATAACAGTGCCATGCAGCCTTGACATGAAAAGGCAGTAGACAGTGGAGACTTGAGAGCTTGTTGAAGATACTGTAGATGAGATAAGAATGAAGCTGGACATTAAAGGGCTGATAGAATTTCAGTAGGCAGAGAAAGGCATTCTAGGCATCGGTTTGCAGGAATTTCCCTAACAAAGGAGATATTTTCACCATGAATTACATATACAAACTTATATTCTTAGATATTGTTATGTTCTTAGATAGACATTCAGGTCTTCAAAAGGCCATTTACAGGGCTCAGTAGATAGACTGTGCTAATTCTGGTGGTTCATATGCCCTCTAATCAAATGCATCTACTCAAAAACATCTGAATACTGTGAAGCAGGAGGATGCACAGGGTGCTGCCTCAGACTGAGAGGAGACATTCTGCTTTGAAAGTCTGGGTGAAATATTTCTGCACAATGCTTATGTGTTCATGTTTATACTTTGGGAGCATGTCTAAGTATTATGAACTATTTTTTCACATGTTGTGTAGTAATATTTAGGATTGCTAAAAAGCCTTAGTTTTCTATTGAAACTGGTGTTCTGCCTTTTGATCCAGGAGTGGGCAAGAAATTTAAAATGCTGGCAGTTGAGTGAGCTCTGCAAATAATTGACTACCTGGTAAATTTCATTGCTGCCCCATGACAAACTAAGATCTGGAGGTCTGTCCTAAGCACTTGGCAACATAACCTAAGTGAGGTCACCCACAGAGCACACTATGCTCCTATGACGTGTTGACCTGCATTCCTTCCATAGCCTCCCTTCTAACCTTTCCTGATCTCTGTGACCATCACTGGTCAAAAAAAACAACAATAGTGGGTGCATAAATATAAATACTAATTTGTCCAAAAAGTCCCATAGCTTTATGTAGATATCAGAATGTAAGTGTAGGTGTGTGTGTACACATACACTTATATACATGTACATGTATAAGTTCATGCACATATGTAACACAAAAGCATAATTAACATGTATTATTTTAAAATGTTTCATTTTCAGAACAGCAGAAGGGAAACAGACACATTATATTTGATATATAAAATTATTCTCCATCATTTTATATAACTTGTTATAATATTCTAATATAATGTTCTCCAAACATTTTAAGAAAGTTTAACCATTTTTGTTCTATAGCAACAAACTTATTGAAGTCTCCCCAGACAGAATTCTACTTTGTCATTCACTGGTCTTATACATAAAGACAGCCTCAAAAATGCCTTTGTTTTTCTCTTATAATAAACCTAATAAAGTAAAGGGTTATCTTCACAATTAGTACCTTATCTGAAATCTCGATGACATTGCCCCCAAACAACAAGGAAACATCTCTAAAAACAATCTTTTTTTGTGCTTATTGGGAGCACATTTGCTTTCTTTTTACTTTTAATGTATTATGTCAAGTATTTTTTAAAGCATTTTTTCCTAGATAATTTTTAAGTGATAGCT
Organism: Micronycteris hirsuta; assembly: GCA_004026765.1. Taxonomy (NCBI): domain Eukaryota; kingdom Metazoa; phylum Chordata; class Mammalia; order Chiroptera; family Phyllostomidae; genus Micronycteris; species Micronycteris hirsuta. The sequence continues at coordinate 15,842 of PVJI01008015.1, forward strand.
AATGAATTTTTCCTTTCAATCACTCTTCAAAGATAACGTACTTATAGATAGTTTAATAATAAGTTGTGAAATTTAGCTATCACTGATAGCTGAAATTCTAAAGAGTGCTAGTTAGGTAAATTGCTATTTATCAAAAATGGGAGAGAAGGATGCTCTTTGAAGCTGTGATAGCTGATTCACTGTGTGTTACCATATATAACACATTGACTGATAAGACTCTAGGAAATAAGGTGCTACAAAATGGAATTATGATAACAGTAACCACGCTTGATCTACCTAGAAGAAAACTTTAGAATTATCCTATGTCTAATGCTTATTTTTATTATAATTATCATTAACTTAGAATATACTGTAAAAAACAGAGTGTACTGTAAAATACTGTAAAAAAATGCTTATTTATTTGAATTTTGGGGTTATTTGAATCCTGGATAAGTAGATGTTTGTTAAAAAGTAGTTAATATGGTTGATTGCCAACATTCCTAGAAAGCATCTTTGAATATCAGCATTTTTTAAGTCCATTTTACCAATATCCTTACACCAACTGTCTGGGCAGAATCTCTGACTGATTTACCTAAGCTATGTGCTGGAGATATTGGAGTAGGTACAAGCATCATAAATGCCTTCACAGTTCTCCAAAGAGCTGGCAGCAGTGGGCCACCTGAAAAGCCTGCCAAGCCAAGATGAAGAGTAGAACATCTGCAGGTAACTATGGTAAATGGTGCAGTATAGATAAGAAAGATGAAATAAATCATGACACAAATGAAGAGGGAGAATTCTTGGTAGACAAAAATTATCCTAAATGTTTCAGAGCTGACTTCCTTAACAATTAAAAAATTTTCTAAAATATTCACATCCCAAGAAAAAAATAATTTTCTCATTTGGTTCTTTTAAGGTAGAATTTCAAAATATTATTTTAAATGCATTATTAATTACAGCATTATTTACAATCACCAAGATATGGAAGCAGCCCAAGTGTCCATCAGTAGATGAGTGGATAAAAACAACTATGGGACATTTATACAATGGAATAAAGAAGAAAGGCTGTAAAGAAGAAAGTTTTACCCTGTGCAACAGTAAGGATGAACCTGGAGAACATTATGCTAAGTGAAATAAGCCAGTCAGAGAAAGACAAATACCACATGATTTCACTCATATGTGGAATCTAATGAAAAAGCTGAACTAACAAGAAAAATGGGGACAGACTCATAGATAGACAGTAGGTTGACAACTAAAGCAGGGGGAGAATAAGGGGTGGAGGGATACAGGAAAAAGGAAAAAGGAAAAAGGACTCATGGACATGGACAACTGTGTGGAGATTGCTGGGGGAAGGAGTATAAAGAGACTAAATGGTAATGGAAAAAATACAATAAAAAATAAAAATAAAAAGCATTATTGAAATTAATCACAGTAATTTTCCAAGCATTTACAATAATACAGTGAATATTAATGGGCTAAAGTCTGAGACAAAGAATTGTCAGGGAAATTGTTCTTATTTAGTATGAAAAGACTCTTTCTAATGCAACAAAACAGGTAATTGTGGCAGGTGAACTGTAATGTGAATAATAAACCAAATTAGATTTCTGATATCAAGCAATACTTTATTACTCTTGAATAATTATTTTTCCTCTTTAAGAAATTTTTAAAAGAGAAGAGAAGGAGGAGAAGAGAGAAATAGTGAATCTCTGTGCATGATGATAGATTTGGGACAAAATTTTAGAATATAACATGAAAGACATTTAGCAGGGTGTTAAGATAAAAACTAGATAGAGAGGTTATTAATGCACTTTGTAACTTTATCTGGAGTCCTGAAATTACAGAATAATTCTTGTCATTCTCATAGGCAGCTCTAATTCAAGCATTCCATTGTTGATTATACATTAAATATAGGAAATATGTTACAGCACAGCAAACATTTTCTTTTCTTTAGCCTCTGCTTTCAATCACTCCAGATTAAGTTTTCTCTAACACAAATTTAGTTAATCAAAGGCATTAGAAGATCTCCCAATGAGGTGCTAGAGTTGACTCAGCCACAGATTGTTAAATTTTCAGGAATTTTGTGACCTAGTTTTAAACTGTTGATAGCTTAAAATTGGTCATGGTGGGAATATTCACAACATGGATATTGGAAAATACCATAAATCAGTGCTTTTTACCAACACATCCCTGCCTTTTACTTACATATTCACCCAGAGCCTTCAAAGGTCCCCATCATGTTAATGATTCTCTTGCCTTTGGAATGAGTGTCCCACAACAAAATAAATCACCATTAACATTGTCCCCCACACAGGAAAGAGTAATTGAATGCTTATGAAGTACAGAGCACTATGCTAGGCCATCAGGGAAAAGAGCTGTGAGACATCGAGAAACTCAAAATCTATTCTGAAGGGAAGGAGATTTACATATAACTTTTAAAATGCAATACAGTGCAGCACAACGAGAGAGCCAAATGAACAACAGAGTCTCCTTGTGTCCTCTTTCTATAGGAGGCAGCAAAGCAAGGCCTTCAGAGGGGAGACACTGATTCATGAAGGAGACAGAACTCAGGACAGAACTCAAAGAACCAAATATAGCAGAAAAGTGGAGAGGAGAATGGAATCGAGTGAGAAAGGGTACCCAGAATATCTAGATAAGCTTAAACTCACGTCACTGGAAAACATGGTTCAAGTGAGAAGCAGTGCAACACATGAGAAAAAGCATGAGGTTTTACAGTCGGAGAGACCTAGATTTTTGAGTCTTCACCTTGACAGTTGTTAGCTGTGTGAGGCGACTATACTCCGTGAATCTCAATTTCCTCCCCTGTAAAATGGGGAAAACTTTGTTTTCAAGGTTTCTATGAAAATTAAATAAGTTACTGTGTGTAACATCTCCTAGACCACAGAATTTGATACACAGTGGACACTCAAAAAAATTTGGAGGTAGTTTTGTCCATCTCCAAACCCTCGTGGTCATGACCATCAGGAACTAATGATTTGGGAAGGGAGCTGGAATTCAGCGTGTGAATTCACATTGGGGAGCTCACTGATTTTTTAAGCAAAAACTTTTGAACTTTTTTCATTACTGGGAAGACATTGAAGGTTTGGAACATAGAAATGGTATGTTTGAAGTGGTATTTGAAAAGAATATCCTGAATATTATTCATGAACATGTGTTTGGAGTTATATAGACTTGGGTTCTATAATATGAGATTATTGAATTATTTAGGATTATTGAATTCTGCTGTTGGAATGGATGAAACTCATAGAAGTATTAAACATAGAAAATAAGAAAACCCTTGTCTCATAATATTCAGGCAAAACTTATAGGCAGGGTCAAATTATGGGCCTGTGTCTGTGTAGTCACCAAGGGCCCCACACCCACATGGGCCCAGTGAGTGCTTAATCTAATGCTCTGGCGTTGTCATCTTATAATTCTTAATAACTGAGATTTTTAATTATCTACAAGGGGACTTGACTTTCCATTTTGCACTAGGTTCTGTAACTTATGTAGCTGACCCTGCACATAAGAGGTTTTAATTACAACTAATAAATAACCTTACAGCAAACAGGCATATTTTATAAGATGTGTTGCAATATAGATATATAGTAAGTAAGTAAACTGTGATACCTGACAAAGACAGAAAATAGATAGCAAATATGATGAATAAATAAAAATATTATGCCCAGAAAGGCATAAATAGACCAACTATGATCCCATCACTTTGGGAATGATACCTGTCACTGCTAAAATTGACCACTCATTGGTAGTATCCAGTATAGTTATGTTCCCTCTACCTGTGTTCTACTCAAGAAAAGCAGTTAGAGTTTATGACTTATCAACAGACTAGTTGACAAGGTACTACTGTGGCCCGGTGTATGTGCCCTGTGTCATTCTGACAGGGCTAAGTCTTCCTCATTCCATGGGCCTCTTTGGGACCTCAGTCCTCTTAATCATACCATCAGCAGAGTGTGAGAGACAGGGCATATGAACACTGTGAACTCCAGGATTCAAGAAGCATGATTCTGTGGCCTACAATACCACTCTATTGCTAGTCTACCTCCAGCTTGTTAATTTACCCCACCTCTTTGCCTCACTTCTCATTGTGCTTTAAATATCCTAAGTCATCTGATTTGAGCATGTTAATTTGGTTTGTGAACCTGTCAGTCCCATGACTTCTGGGAGAGCTTGCCTGGTGGTATACTTAGAGATCATAACATCAAAGCAATTTTCTAAACAAGATCATCACTTAAAAATGGTTCAAACATAAATACTTATTTATCTTCTCTGAGCTTTATTTTTCTTATATGAAAGCCAAAATAATAATACCTACCTTGAAGAATAGTTGCAAGTGATAAATAAAATTATGACAGGAAATTAATAATAGCTAAATTTTATAAAATGATTACTAGGCACCAGGCATCATTCTCAGTGCTTTAGATCTATTATCTGATTTGATTCTCTCTATAACTTTGTGAAGTACTACTACTTTTATCTCAATTTATAAATGAGGAAAACTCAAGGATACAGAGTGTAAGAAACTTGCCCAAGGTCACAGCATAAAGCTTGATACCTAGTAGGCACTTTTTCAGTACTAGATAAATTGAATGTTATTGTTACATTTTGATCTACAAAATTCAATTATACTGACTGCCTTAGACTCTCCATTCTTTGAATTAGAAAATCAATCTCCCCAAGATACCTGTAATATACAAGAACTGAAGGGCCATTCTTTAGTTGAGTTGTTAGTTAAAAAGACACCCAAATGTTTAAGTTTGTCTGTGTGCATAGACATGTTTAGAAGTCTTCTTGTGTGGAATCCCTCATTCCTTCACAATAAGAGATGAAGGAAAGGCCTTTGTGAACGAAAGTGGAAATTGTGTTTATTGCCTAATAAAAAAATCTTTAAGTTCCAAGGAAACTTTAAAAACAGGGTAATTTTCCCAAATAGCTTAAACAGAGAAAATCAACTCTGGTCTGTTCACACTTTCCTAGAAATGTATTACATCCCCTAACTAAAAAATAAAATAAAGTGACAAACAAAAATAAGTGTGAGAGAACGCAGGTAGGTTGAGTAAGGAAAAATGTTCTATTAATGATGAGCCGACAGTTTCAAGCACCTGTCTAAACGTAAATGAAATCCTAAAAGTAATGTTCTTTGCTTCATTGTGTGTTTCATTAATAAATCCCAGGCCCAGGCAGCCAATGGGCAGTTCCCAGAAATACTGGGCCAGGGTGCTACAAAGCTCAGAAATTAAAGCAGTTAGTACTGTAGCTAATATATATATTATATATGTTAATATATAATATATATATCGTGCAAATAAATATTTTAAAAATGGCTTCTACACAACAGCCAGTCCTATGCAAAAGTACACTTGGAGTGCTCCTGTACCCTAACTCGTAGACTGATAAAAATGTGAGAACCGCTCCCTCCCCCAAATACCCCCCAATAAGCTTCTTTAAATATCTTTAAGTGGTTTTTTCTTTAACTTATGTTACTAGTCACAGAAGCATTTTTATTTCAAACGAATGCTTTATATAGAAGTGCACTGTGTAGAAGAGAGAAACTATAGGTCTCCTCTGCTTGAAGCCAGAATTGCGGCCAAGCAGGCGTGCCTCTCACCTCTGCCTCCCTTGCATTGAAGGGATTTCCCCAAACCACTTGAACTCTGAGGACAGCAATTTGAAAACCATGGGCCACAACTCAATCCCTTCATTTTATAAATAAATGAACTGAGGCTCAGAGAGGTGAAGTTAGAGGTAGAGCTTAGATCAGAGTCCAAGTCTCTTTAATTTCCAATCCAAAACCTGTTCTATATTCTGCTAAAACAAAATAAAGTGGTTACTTATTTAGGTTTAGTTAGGAAGGCTTTTAATCTACAACATGGAATGCTCTGATATAGTTAAAGGCTTTAGGTTTCAGGATGAGTAATAGGTAGACCTGTTATTTTCCACCCAGGTGTTTCATTTCGCCTGTGGTGGCTGCTACCAGGTTAGTGTGACCACCTCTTAAAGAAGGAAACGTCTAGTCACCCAACTTCTCAGTTACACACACATACAACTTAAAAACAGTCTATACTTAAAATCCTCACTGTTGAATATTTTCTTAGTTAGGTAACTAATGAAAAATAGGAACTGACCTTCAAATAATTGGAAAATACACAACAATTTCCCCTTCCACAGCACCTCCCCCTCCACATACACACATAGTCTCACCCATTCAGTAGACCATTCACAGAGTTGAGTGTTCTGCTTAATGAAGTTTTCTTTTTCTCAAAGTTAAAGGCAGTCTCAACCTTGACTATATATCAATGACTTTTAGAGTAAAAAATATATACATATATATACATATACATATGTATGTATATGTATATATATATACACACACACACACACACACGTTCCTAGTCTGAGCTAGATGCAAGTACCCCTCCACCCAAAGATTTTAATTTGAAAGTTATAAGGTTACAGAAACGTGTGAAACTGGCTGTGGCTGGTATAGTTCAGTGGGTTGAGCACTGGCCTGTGAACTGAAATGTCGCTGATCTGATTCCTTGTCAGGGCACAAGTCTGCATTGTCAGCCAGTTTGGGGGCATGCAAGAGGCAACTAATCGATATTTCTCTCCTTCTCTTTCTCCCTCCCTTCCACCTCTCTCTAAAAAATGAATAGGATCTTTAAAAAAAAAGTATGAAACTGTATAACACACAGGAAAACATACACATTAAAAAACACCATTCTACAATGATAGTGGAAAGGAAGTGGCTTCCCTTTATCCCTGAAGAGCAAATTCTGCTGCCTTGAAATTGCAGATGCTACTTCCTGGGCCATATTTGAGAATCCATATAGATTTATAACTCATTCTTAGAGCTTCTTGCCACTGTCTTAACTGCTTATGTTAAACTGTCTTCGCACCCTCAGTCCTGAGGATACTAATGTCCCCAGTGGCAGACATTCTTCCAAAATGTGAGAACTATCCAAGTGTCCTGCAACATTCTCAGAACTGTAAGCTTTTTGAGGCTTTCCTCTAAAACATATCTTGAAACACTGACCATCTCTAAAATCTGTTTTAGAGTTCAAAGCCCTAAGGGAAGCCTTGGAACCCAGACACAGGTCCAAACCTGTGACCAAAATATGTGCTCCAGTTATATTGAGCCTGGAACCCTGCCTCAGTCCATAGATTTCACCAGGAGTGCTGACTGGAGGCCAAGTCTGGGAACAACATAATCCTCAGAAACACTCTTTCAGAGTTAGATGTCCTTGCAAGATATGCAGGGAAGGAGAAAAGCTGCCTGACTCCCATGTTTTAGTAACATTGGGGCAGAGAAAAGTTTACCTGCACATACTATGAACTATTGATGACCACTTGCTTGAATAATGTGAATAACTGAAATCCATGGGGGAGAAGCTCAAAACAACATTCAAAAACCGACAGAAAGATAGGTCAGGCACCAGAGTACCAACAGTTTCATCACAGAGGCTGAAACAAAGAGAATCAGGCTGACCATGGCCATTGGCACCTGTTGTACAGAGAGCTGCGAAGCCACAAAGCAGGAGAATTGGTCATGGAGAATTGTCGCAAGCCAGTGAGCATTGCTGACAGGAGAGAAGCTACAGCTATTTCTTCTCTGGGCCTAAATTTGTGCTTCCATTCTGTGAAGCTGGCTTTGGCTTTGATGTGCTGAATCACTCTGCTGATAACATGCCTAACTTACTCCACAGCTGCACAGGTAGGAGACAGCAAACTCCAATGCATACTAGGTCTGGACAAGTAGCGTAAGCAAGTGATGTGGGTTGTTTGGGGACTACGCAAACCGAAGAAAGAATGTCCTTTAGTAGGGGACAGTGATTGCTCAGCCCCAGCTCTTATTTTCATGTAGGAATGTGTCACCAAACCTTCCACTTATCCAGGAAAAGCTGGACATCTGGATTTTTTTTAATATAAAATCTCCCACTTTTAAAAGTTTTACAAGAAAGAAAAATATATTATTTCAAAAATACCCCAAAATGGTTAAAATGGTAAATTTTATGTTGTATATATCTTGCCACAATAAAAAATAACAACAACAAAAAAGAAATGAAAAGCATGTGAACCAAATAGAAACTACCTGTAGTTTAGATTCAACTGTGGACTTCCTATTTTCAACCCCTGTCCTTGTAACAGGGCCTGGTATTGGCCTTGCTTCCATCCCAATGCCTATCCCTGACTCCTGTTAAAGATGGCTTAATCCCTGGACTCAGGATCAAGGAACCCCTGAGGGTACATTTGAAACTCCTGAGAGTGAAAAAGGGGCTGGAGAGAAATATTTCAAATCATGAAAAGCAAGGGACTACAACCAAGAATAATCTATCCAGCAAAACTTTCATTTAGAATGGAAGGGCAGATAAAGTGCTTCTCAGATAAGGTCAAGTTCAAGGAGTACATCATCACGCAGCCTTTACTATATGAAATGTTAAGGGATTTTATATAAGGACTCATGAGAAAAGGCACCGAGGCCAGATCAGCTACCGGGGAACTTAGATCAGCCACAGCCAAGACGCTTGTGAGGTAAGCAAGCAAAATACAACCAGAGAAACAAATTATAACCAGAGACATTGAAATTTAGAACAATCTGGCAGTAACCAGAGGGGAGGGGGAAGGGGAGAATGGGGACAAGGGTATTCAGGAACTGCTATAGAGGACACATGGACAAAACCAAGGGGGAGGGTAGAAGCAAGGGAGGGAGGTGGGTTTGCCTGGGGTTGGGGGTGGGAGGTAAATGCAGACAACTGTAGGTGAACAACAATAAAATAATTTAAAAAAATAAAATAAAAAAAAAGAAAAAGAAACTCCTGAGAGTGATCTGGCCCTGCATTCTGCCAAATTGTCAAGATAACCTGGTTCCTTTGGTGGGGCATCAAAGCTTTATTGCCTATCCAGACTGTAACCAATGTGCTACCATCCCTCAAAGGTCCTAGGGTTTCCAGTAGCTAGGTTTACTTCCACCTCGTCCTACCAGGTCCACACTCTCTCCATCTCTCCTGTCACACTGTAGGGAATCAGGCACCATCAAGTCTGTCCTGAGATGAGAAAATTATTATAACTTGTATTTCCTGGCTACCTGCTATGTCCTGGTACCATGCTAAGTGTGTTACGTGAATTATCTCAGTTAACAATTCCCATAACCCTGAAATTTGTATAATTTCATAAGGAACCTGGGGTCAGAAACTACATAATTCATGTAAAATTGCACAGCTACTGAGCGGAAGATCTGAAATTCAAGCTTAAGTCTGAAGCCCATGGGTGCTCCATTGCCTTACAGGGGAGATACAAGCAAGGGACAGTGGGAGATGTATTTCTATACTTCCATGCAGGTGGAAAAGGAGTAGATACGCTTTAGCATTCTTAAACAATTTCATACCATGCTTTGAGAGTTCACAACATTATCACTTTCCAATGTTGTGACTTTTGTGTACAGTTATCTATGGCTCCCAGGTTTGGGGATTTCAGAGTCAGTGATATTTTAAAATATATTTTGGGAGCCAACATAAGGTTGCCAAACTTCTATTTTGCCAAGTGTAGGGGAAGTCAGAGATGCAATACGGTTCCAGCAGTAAAGGCATCCGGGAGATGTTGGACTCTCTTTAACCTTTTGTGACTGTTTAATTGTCTGCAGCCTCAGGCTTGCCTGACTACCCAAAACGCCAGTATGCCACCCAAAGATAAACATCATGGCCACAGGAAGGAGGTTAATGAATGTATAGAGTGTGGACAACTGCCTGAAATGCTATCTGTTAACTTAGAAATGCATTGCTCTTTCTGGTGGCCTAAGTGACTGCCCACTATACGGTTCTACTGTTAACGTCCTATAAAAAAGAGACCCTGTCCTAAGAGGGGTGTGATTCCTCCCATGGGCCACCACTGGGAGCAGGCAGCTGCTTTGCCTGTGCAAGTAAGTTTCTCCTATTACAGTTACTATGAATTTGAATGACGCCACGTGTCAGTTCTTCAGAATCAGTCCTGAATTTAGACTTGTGGGGCTTTCTCCCAAAACCAAGTAAAGATATTTTTAAATCTATCACTTAGCACGATTATCACTTCACTGAATGAAAAACTTGTAACACACACAAGGGCACATTCGTGCACACATACATGTGCACATGCACACACATTAGTAGGTCTGTGGAACCAGGAATGCTGCTTGCCTTTGCCTTCCTTCACATCTGGTGTATACATGCGAATACACAAGAGTTCCCAGCAACAATTGTGCAAGGCAAAACTGTGCTTGGAAAACCATTGTGGAAAGTTGGAAAACCTTACTCTCCAAACAAAACAATACCATTACAAATGACGACTAGGGTCCCACTTCACAGGCTAGATCTAGAATATAATATTTTTAATTAGGTAAGTGAGGCCTCAGGAGATTAAGCAATTTCCTTAAATAATACACCAGCTTTTTCAGAGCCAAGACTAGAAGTGAGTTATCCTGGTAGCTTCTTCAGTTCTCATTTCATCTCCAGGGACAATACTACTATAATCTTCACATTATTGCATTTATACTATAATATTTAACATTATAAGTTAAATAGGTTTAAAGAAGTATAGCTTTGGACATGCCCCACTATCTTTAAAAATAGTTGTGTGAAAAAATGCAATCAGTAGTGTGAACTTTCGTGCAAACATGACTATTATCACAGACACATTCCCTTTTTTCAGTCTCCCTCCCCCAGGGACCATGGCAAGGAAGCATAATGTGATCCTCAGGGGGGAATCCATTTCTGTCCTCCAGAAAAGGACAATCATGTGACTTTTCATATCAGAAGTTTATAAATCTGTGTGACTGTGAGTGTTTTTGCACCCTTATCAATACTCAATATCGGAGTAAAACGGACTCACTGACATGTAACCAGATTATTAGCATAACCTGCAATTAGAATAGTATTTACTCTTCTGTTGACTTAGTATCCTCCCTGCACTTTAAAGAGAGCAGTCACATGAAAATACTATTTGAGTCTGGGACTCTGCAGAGAAACAAGAGTGTGCAATTCACACAAACTTGTAAAATTCAAATGCATCTTTTAAAGAGGGAGAATAATAAATGTATTAAATTAAAGAAACTCTTAGTTCGAGAAATAAATAATCAAGGGTGACCACAGGAATTATAAGACTCAAAACGATGTATTTACTTATGGTTTTAAATTTGTAATTATTAGCCTGGCCTCTCTAGTGATATGGTATGTATATATAGTACATGACATATTATATGTAGAGATATGACCATGGACATTATATATAATGAGTATTGTATATAGCGTTATATGTTAAATACAGGTAATATGCAGAGGATTTAGGAGATCGGTATCAAGGAAGGCATTTCTAATTATGAAAAGTAGCGTCATACCTGAGAACTTCAATTTTCTTCTCCATTTTCCAAGGCTTGCATTTGACATTAGCAATCATTTGTCTTTGCTCATCTAACTCAGCCTTCAGTCTTTCCAATTCCTCTTCATCAATGTCATCATCATCCCTTTACAAGAAAAAAAAAACTTAATAGAGTTATGTTTTACTTGATTTCCAGACTTAAAGAAAAATGATGTCAGAAACTCAGTCATGTATCAGCTTGGCTGTACACCATGGGCACTGAGATCCATAAGCGTTGGAGCTTGGACTTGAACACAGACACAGGATTTCTGGGATTATTATAACTTTAAAAAAATTGTATTTATACTCTGATGTCCTGCAACTAAGCTGTTCTTACAAAAACAGTCCACAAACTCCCAGAAGAGTTACAGATCTATCAAAACTATTTTCTCTTCTTTGTTGTCTTGTACACTTCCCCCTACCAATTCTACATTTCAGTTTTAAACTTCATTTTCCAGTAAAGATAGTAAATTAGAGGTGAAGATGTCTTTGAAGTACCCTTAAATTTTTTAAGTTAGCTCTGACTCAAGAGAAAGAGAGAAAAATTGAAATAGGAAAAAATAAAATATGTGTTTCTCAAAGCTAACTTAATCTTTTAATTAAGCTCACAACTTCAATTGATAAAATTCAACTCAAATTATATTTGGTGGAAGTGAATCCTTTGAAGAGGCCTTCAAGGGAATTTAGTTTCTTTCTGAGCAAATAAAATATGTCTTTTTTCTTCTGTATTCCTAGTATTGCAAAAATATTATAGGGGCCAGAAATTGAAGAAAATAAAATGAAAACATGAGCGACATAACTTTAAATCGAGGAATGTAAGTCATATTGTAGAGATAATGTTTTGGTAACAGATTGTTTCAGTTATTAAGCTTTTGTCACTCGAGTTCAGACTCACCTTTTTATATTTAATATTGGAATGCTGGGGCTGAGATTCTAGGGCACATTTTTGCTTTATTAGCTGGCTCAACATGAGGATGTCAATAGGTTAATACTAAGAAGGAACTTGGTCTTCTCTTTGGTTTTCTGTTTGCTTCTTGCTTCTTCCCTAGGAGCTCCAGGGCACCCCCCAGGGACAGAGGACTCTAGCTGGCCAGTTTTTCCAGCACTAGCAGGATGAGATTTGTCACTTGAGCATCAACCCTCTCTGCCGTGGTCTCAGCTCTGTAAGTCCCTTCTCCATGCTTCTAAGTTTTAATTTCAATCTCTTTCCATTATTCCTCTAGCCCTTGGGCACTAGCTATTTCCTAAAATTGCTATCACCATGATACCTTAGTGTTCTATTTTCACTTTTCCAGTAACCTACTTAACAATTATTTATTATTTTTAAGCAGTTGCTTGGGTAAATATTCTTGGTTCAATTAACTGTTGAAATTTTTTTCTACTAACTAGACTCCACGGACATTGCGATCTGACTCAGAGTTAGTCAGAAATGTGTTTTGTTGTTCCCTAAGTTTATGACTAAACATGGGAAGAATATGGCAAAAGCTGTTTTTGAAAATTCCAGCTGAGGAAGAGGTGCATATATCCATAGTTTTATAGCCTACCCTATCAAATGACTTTGTGATTACCTTTCTTTCTCACCAATCCATAGGTTTAATAATATCATAATTGCTGAAACACAAATTAATATTAAACCTCCAGAATATTGAAAAACATGTCCTGTTGACACTTTGGTTTTTGACTAATTCATGTATTTTTGCTTAGAATTGTAATCCTGACTTAAGAGAACTGTAAAAGTATACTCTACCAAAACACAACTCTGGTTGCCATTAGGTTGTTTCTGTTTTAATTATTTAATGTTTATTATATAAAATCATTTTTGTTGTTTTTGTTTTTTTAAATATATATTTATTATATTTTTCCATTACCGTTCAGTCCCCATATACCTCCCTACCCCCAGCCATCGAACACCCTGCTGTCCATGTCCATGAGTCCTTTTCCTTTTTTGTTCCGTCCCTCTGTCCCCTAACCTCTCCCCTTCCCCACTGGATGTCATCTGTTCTCCGTCTATGAGTCTGACTCTGTTTTGCTTGTTAGTTCAGCTCATTCATTAGATTCCACATATGAGTGAAATCATATGATATTTGTCTTTCTCTGACTGGCTTATTTCACTTAGCATAACGTTCTCCAGGTCCATTCATACTGTCACAAAGAGTAAAATGTTCTTCTTTTTTACAGCTAAGTAGGATTCCATTGTGTGAATGTCCCATAGTTGTTTTATCCATTCATCTATTGATGGACACTTGGGCTGCTTCCGTATCTTGGTGATTGTAAATAATGCTACAATGAACACAGAGACACTTATGTTCTTTTAAATTAGTGTTTTGGGTTCCCTCAGATATATTCCCAGAAGTGGGATTGCTGGGTCAAAAGGCAGATCCATTTTTAATTTTTTGAGGTTTCTCCATACAGCTTTCCATAGTGGCTGCACCAATCTGCATTCCCATCAACAATGCAAAAGGGTTCCCCTTTCTCCACATCCTCACCAGCACTTGTTGTTTTTTTATTTATTGATGATAGCCATTCTGACAGGTGTGAGACGGTATCTCATTGTGGTTTTAATTTGCATTTCTCTGATGATTAGTGACACTGAGCATCTTTTCATATGTCTATTGGCCATCTGTGTGTCCTCTTTGGAGAAGTGTCTATTCAGGCCCTTTGCCCATTTTTAATTGGGTTGTTTGTTCTTTTAATTTGAGTTTTGTAAGTTCTTTATAAAGTTTGGATATTAACCCCTTATCAGATATATTGGCAAATATGCTCTCCCATTCTGTGGGTTGTCTTTTTATTTTGTCGATGATTTCCTTTACTGTGTAAAAACTTTTTAGTTTGATGTAGTCCCATTTATTTATGTTTTTCTTTTGTTTCCCTTGCCTAGGGAAATACATCCAATAAAATATTACCATGAGCAGTGTCCAAGATTTTGCTGCCTATATTTTCTTCTATGATTTTTATGCTTTTGGTTCTAACATTTAAGTCTATGATCCATTTTGAATTTTTTTTTGTGTGTAGTGTAAGAAGGTGGTCTAGTTTCATTTTTCTGCAAGCATATGTCCAATTCTCCCAATACCATTTATTGAATAAACTATCTTTAGCCCATTGTATGTGCTTCCTTCCTCTGTCAAATACTAATTGACAACAAAGGTGTGGGTATATTTTTATGTTCTCTATTCTGTTCCATTGATCTGTGGTCTGTTTTTATGCCAGTACCAGGCTGTTTTGATTACTATGGCTTTGTAGTACAGTTTGATATTAGGTAGCATGATTCCTCGAACTTTGTTCTTCTTTTTCAGGCACTGTTGCTATGTGGGGCCTTCTGTTTTTCCTTATAAATTTTTGAAATACTTGTTCTAGTTCTGTGAAATGCATCATTAGAATCATGATAGGAATTGCATTGAATCTATAGATTACTTAGGTAGAATGATATTTTAATGATGTTAATTCATCCTATCCGTAAACATGGTATGTGCTTCCACTTATTTGTATCTTCTTCAATTTCTTTCTTCAGTATCTATAATTTTCCTAATACAGGCCTTTTACATTCTTGGTTAGGTTTATCCCTAGGTATTTAATTTTTTTCCGAAGCAGTTGTGAATGGGGTTGTTTTCTTAACTTCCATTTCTGTCAGTTTGTTATTGGCATATAAAAATGCAAGTGATTTCTGAATATTAATTTTGTGTCCTGCTACTTAGCTGAATTCATTTATCAGTTCTCGTAGTTTCTTGGTAGAATCTGATGGTGACATAAAATACTTGAGGGTTTTTTTTTAGTACATCTATAGCCACACTGTGTTTTCTTTTTTTATTTGCCAATTAGAATAATACATAAGTTGATTTGTCCTAGGGGGAAAATATATTTTAATAAAAATTATTGCTTCACTTAATATTATTCACAAAATTGTTTCCATGTAGACATAGAATAAATTTAAACTGTATAGATAATTTTTTACTGAAATCTTCATGGAAACTATCAAAAAGAAAAAATATATATCAAGAAACTATCAAGAATAGATTCAGAGAGTATGCAGACAACTGCAATTGAACAACAATAAAGTAAAAAAATAATAATAATAAAGAAAGAAAGAAAAAAAAGAATAGATTCACTTAGAAAACAAAAAAAAAAATTTAGGACTAATAATTCAGCCCTGGCTGGTATGGCTCAGTAGATTGAGTGCCAGCCTATGAACCAAAGGGTCACCAGTTTGATTCCCAGTCAGAGTACATGCCTGGATTGTGAGCCAGGTCCACAGTAAGTGGCACGTGAGAGGCAACCACACAGTGATAGTTCTTTCCCTGTCTTTTCCCTCTCTTCCCCTCTGTCTAAAAGTAAATAAAAAAAATCTTTAAAATTTGTTTAAAAAGACTAATAATTCAATGGTTTGACATTTTAAGTCTTTAACTTCTCTACTCTTCCAAAATAATTCACAATATTTACATATAAGTACCTTAAAACTTTATATTACTGAGTATCTATTAAGAATCTTATATAAAACAGTATCTAATGTAATCCAGCATCATTAAAGAATGAAAGAATGATCTATTCAATATGAAGATTTACCATGTAACTAATGCTTATTTCTTTACATAAATTTTTAGATAGCACTTAATGGAAAACTTCCTAACACTATATGCTTTCCTGCTATCTTTAACCCAGTACTTTATATGTTTAACCTATCCCAATTCTATGATTCCTTCAAAAATCATAATAAATATTTTTCAATAACCCCTTTTCTGCTTATCCTTATGAGAACAGTTTTCCTTATGAGAACAGTTTTCTCCAAAACAGCAAACCACTTCTTCTGTGGCACAGTTATACTGTATTCTTTTATAATAATTTGTATCTAAATGGTCTCTCCCTTACCTACACTATGAACTTCTAGAGAATGCAGGCAATTGCATATTCATAATCCATATGTACCAAAGACATTAGCAAATTATCTTCCACAGAAGTGGAGCTGAGTAAATATTTATTGAATAAATGTTTATATACAGAATTTTTATGGATAGGGTTACTATTATTAACCCAGTGCTTGAAGTACACTAAATAGAACAATGTCTTCCAAGATAAGTATGGTATGGAAAGACAATTATTCCTACACTTAACGATCCAAGACTGGTACATTTTTGAAGTCTTTGTTGATAACGGTTCATTGCTACAGGTGGATCACACTATGCTACAAGGTACAGTTGTTGGATAAGTTACCTTCAAATATGCAGGTAATTAAAACTCACCAGTATTACAGGGAAACTGTTTTTTTAGGAACCAAAGAAACAGTTAATCGTATCAGAAGGATATAACACATGCTTCATCTTCTAAAATTTAGGGCTAATTTGTGCAAGAATGGTTTTCTATCTTAGGTTTAATTTATTTAAACAACAATTGTTAGGAAAAAAGGAAGTATAGTGAGCTGAATTTCTCCCTGCTATGAACATATTACTTATTCACTTACTACTGGGTCATGAGAAGTCTATAATATTATTAGAAATAATTCCAAAATGTCTAACAAAGCAGTGTTTTTTAACTGTCTCCAAAGATAGCATTATAATCTTGGTCTTACTTCATTTTAAATGTTTTGTCAGCACAGAGAAATTCCCTATGAACATTTAAATGTTAAAAGACTGTGAATTAATTAGTCTACATAAATGTGCTCTGATGTACCTACTAATCTTTCTCAAAATATATTTGTTAATAGTTTCTTTTTTAAAAAAGATGTTTATCTTCAAAATGAACACTAGAAAATGGGCCTTTAAACAGAGACCAGAACTCTCAATCATCCCAAATAATTTATGATACTACTTAGAATAGTTGCACAAATTGTAACTGCAATAATATAATGTGCAAAATGTATGAAGACAAAGTTCATTTTAGCCAAGGTTGGCTCTGTGGTGGAGTAGGGAGGCATGGAGCTTGTGAATTTCTCAGAATCAGGATGAGAGTGGAACCAACTAAAGACCAACCCTGCCAAATGGACAAGGTTCCCTCAGGCAACAGGGGCCAAACGGATCTTATCCCTAGAGGTTGAGCAATTGATATGAGGGCCTTAAGCAGACCAAGAAAAGAAAGAAATTCTCATCCAATTCATTAAAATTTTTTTTTAATTTTATTTATTTATTTTTAGAGAGAGGGGAAGGAGGGGGAGAGGGAGAGAAACATTGATCAGTTTCCCCTCACATGCCCCCAACAGGGGACCTGGCCCACAACTCAGGCATGTGCCCCAACTGGGAATTGAACTGACAACCTCTCTGTTTGGAGGATGATGCCCAACCTACTGAGCCACACCAGTCAGTGCCCAAGTCATTTTTTTAAAAGGACCTCTCATAAGTAGAGAGGAAAGGCAAATTCTAGAATACAACCTGTACTATGCCTATTTTGGGTGATGTTTCCTCAGTGAAGTACTATTGTCAAATACATAAGCTTTGCTAATAAGAAATATTACTAATTAATAAGTAATAATAAGATATGAAACTTAAAACTATGTTGTCTTTTGTTTTTTCAAGGAGCAAAGCATAAAGTTACTTTAAAAAAGGATACAAATTAAGAAAAATACCAGAGTCAAAATTCAAAGCAGGTGGTGTTTCTTGGTTATCAAAGAAAGAAGGAAGAGGAGGAGCTTGGGAAGGAGGAGAAGGAAAAAAAAGGGAGAAGGGAAAAGAAGAAAAGGGAGAAGATTTAAAACATAAATTAATACAACTATAATAAAGAAGGGTCACTTGTATTTTAAAAGGAACCACTGTCTATTAATGCTAAACTTTTCTACCTGACAAAATTTTCAGTTGTATTTAGTTACAATTATTTATGAAGAGGAAAATAATAGCTAATTATTAAACACTTAGTGTGTCATCTTGGAAGAATATCTTAGAAAGTTTCTTATCCCATAAAGTTCTAGGACTGTTTGGGAAAAGATCTCATCACCTTGTGCTGATTTTATGGGCCTACCACCTTGGACTGGCAAGTCTATGTTGGCTATTCCCTTAAATCCTTTCCAAGGACTCTAGGATTTCTATTATTAAATTTGTTCTACATGCACACTTTTCCAACCTATCTGTTATCTACAAATTTCTGAAAAGCAAAGACCATAAAATTATTTTCTTGGATTTTCCCTAAACAACATTTAATATATTATCCTACACAAAGTCATTACTCAGTACAATGTTGGCCTGGCGGAACTAAAAAATAAAAGATGTATTGAAAAGGAAATGACAGTTCCAATCTTCTGCAACAGGGGCTCATACACATTTTTTTTTTTCTGTAAAGGGACAGATAGTTAACATTTTAAGCTTTGAGTACTACATACAGCTCTGTCCCATATTTGCCTTTTTTTTCTATTAATAGCTCTTTAAAACTATAAGAACCATTCTTAGCTCTTCGGTTGGAATTAGCCATAGTTTTCCAACCCCTGCTCAGGAACATAAAGTGATTTGGGCTCATTGTATAGGAGTTTTCCATTTCAGTAATAATAAATCTAATTAATGGGATAACTTTAAAATATTTAAATTAATTATAACATGTTAATAACGATGAGAGTTTAGATCTCTCATAAGGGAATTTCTCTTAGGCCATTCTTAATATGTATTCATTTGTAAATTCTATTTTAATATTAAAATAATTTTAACCAAATGGAGTAAAATTGCAGCATCAGATTAAGCTTGTCTTTCTAAAAGTAGTTTTAATTACCAATCTTAAAGCCAAAGAATGTTTGAAAGAATGGTCTTCCCTCAGCATTAGGTGCTTCCGGATGAAGAGCAACTTCAGTTACAGATCGGAACTGACTTACGCCCCTGTCAGCTTCTTCTTCCGCTCTTTTTCTCTGGCCTTTTTCGTTTCTTCGTCCTCGGGTTCAGGTGGTGGGTCGTCCTCAGTGATAACGTCTCTGTTCCGTTTCCTCTGAGGTCTCAAGCTCTCTCTTCGGGGTAACTTATCTTCATCTTCCTCTTCCTCTTCACCTAAACACAGCAGTAAATGCTTCAGTGAGCAATATCAGAAAGTGCTCTTTCCTGCTACCAAGTGTATTCTTACTTTTTGATTACACTGTCGTACACCTGGCCCCACAATCCAGCAATTTTCCACATCACGATAAAAGGTACCACGCCATATACATTTCATAGCCTGCCACTTGAATATATTCATCTAGAATCTCATCTCCTTTATGGTTCATCTACTCCAATCTGTGAATGTGGAGCTATAAATTTTAATAGAATTCCAGTCTTCATTTTCTCAGGTAACTAGAAGACTTGGAGTTTAATATCAAATGATGATCTCTAAATCCAAGTTTAGAGATTACAAATCCAATATATAAGGGATAATTGATTAACTACTATGTGTTTACTACAACTTCTATCTTAGAACAAAGGACAGGAATGACAAGGAAAGGCTACAAACTAGAATAATTTTTAAGACATTAATTTAGCCCTTGAGATTTCTCAATTCAAATTACCCTCATTCTTGATTCTAAATATTTCATTGCTTTTCCTAAATAGTTCTTTTCCTTTCTTAAATGAAATTGGTAGTAAATATATTTGCTTGACCTTCTATCCTTATAAATAGAAACAATTTATAAATATAAATTCAATATAACACTGAAAAAATGATATTCTTTTCTTTAACTAACAATGCCTCATTTGTCCATAACTTCTTAGGAAACTTCCAGGTAAGGAACAGAAAGAGAATTCAGTTCCTTCCTTCACAGTTTATCACATATAATCCTACCTCACTTTCATCTCTGTAAAATTCTGATATTCTTAAGTTTATTCTTAAGTAGAATCAACTACTATAAAATGAAATGTTATCCATATTTATTACTATCTCACAGGAAAAAATTGTACTTCAATGGAAAATCATAAGTTGTCTTCAGCATACCCTTCTGTGTTATCTGATTTTGATTCTTGGGAGCTGTTTTGTAACTCTCTAAATTATAGATAAATAGATAGCAATGTAAAATAATTCTTGTCTGTAGACATTCTGTTTAGTAGAGAAATCATCCTCTTCCACCAAAACATACACACACAAAACAGTTATGTCTACATTTGCACATCATTTCAAAATTCCTGATCTATAAATGTATCTGTTCTTTAGATTTGCCTTTGAACTGGTTGTAATGTCTCACCAGATTGTTCATTAATTAGTTAAATATGTTCATTTTTGCATATGTGTTTTATCTTTTGACATTACTTATCAAAATTTTTTTACTGATATTCAAATCATTGCCTATATTACTGAAGTTTGGCTAGCAGAGGGAAAGAGAAAGACGATGTTACTAACTAAGCTTTGAAAACTACTCTGTTATCAAAACCAAGAATGAGTTTCTACTGGTTAGTATTGTGGCAAATGTTATGTGTTATTTGTCCATTCTGGCATTCTGAAATTCTACCCAGCCTTAATTGGGCACATTAGTCACTGCCTATAGAAAGCACAAAGCTTGATAGGCATTGAGAGACAATTTCACCCACAAATAATGCAAGCACTCAAGCAGCCACTTAGTACTCTGCATTTTAGTATATCTGTATTAAAAGTAAACTATTAAACTTGCAGAATTTTACCATGGAGGAAAAGTATATGATTCGATCTCTCTTTTACCACTTAGGAATAAAAAGGCAGTTCTTAATGCTTTAACTAGTTTCCAAATATTCAAATTCTATAAAAAATAAATGCAGTTGCCTACTGAGTGCAGATTTGTATATAATGTTACCTTTTGGAATGGGCTTGATTCAGTATCAAAGGGTAGCAGAATATGTCACTCAAAATACTACTGTTGAAGTGCAAAATATACTGCCCCCAAGTATGCCATTTTGGTATATTGATTACTTTGAGCCGCAGACACTTGAAAAACAGAGAATTCAGGAAGAAGTGTTCTCTGAACTCCTCTTATCAGCCTAATGACAAATCCTCCCACAAGAATCCAATTGTCAGAAATCCCCTTCCCAGGAGTTTCAGCCCCAGGGAAGGCTGACACAGCACGGGATTGGTGAGTAGAAGTAGACACCACATTCAGACAAACTTTGTCAGAAACTATCATCCTTCCCATCTGTTCTTCTAAGGGCCCATTCATCTTTCCTAAAAATCATTTATTCTCTCTTAAGAGGCCTATATCCCCCTTCCTTTTCCCTATTGAGATGACATTTAAGTCTAAGCCACCTCAGAGAGTTACTTATCTTCCCTGAGTATCTCCCATACACATAAGCTATATGTGTTAATAAAATTGTTTGTTTTTTCTCTTGTTAGACTGTCTTATACTACAGGGATCTCAGAAGGGTAGAAGGAAAATTATTTTTCCACCTCTACAGTACTCAAACCGTGGTATCCAGAATCTGTGTGAGATTCTGGGCTGTATTCATACAGAATGCACCACATTAATGAAAACAATTGGCACTGTGAACATTCACAAGGTGTTCACACTGCGCTCAGGTTATTTAATTGACAGTGTTGATGTGTTCCCTAATTGAACTCTTCTTGAGAGACGGCTTTTTCTTTCAGTTTTGGTAAATTTGAAGCTCTTGCTCACATAATCATGTTTCTCACGTTCCAGCCCATGAGTGATCTGCAAGCCTGGACAGGGGTTTCAATGTAGGCTCTTGAGTTGAACATACAGAAAGGAAAACCAATAGAGCAATTTGGACAAAATACCAATGAATTCACTTCAAAAGAATTTATTTATTTTAATTGAACCACCTGATTAGTTTTATCAAAATGATTAATCTGTTCCATCGTCATAGACTCAGCCTTAGAGAAAAGGTTTTAGGATGACGAATTTTTTTTTTCAAATTATAAAACTAATGTGTTTATATTTTTAAATGGAAAAACTACATTTTATTATTTCTCTACTACCACATACCACATTACTCCGCCATTTACTGGCTTAAACAATGACATACATTATGTGACTGTTTCTGTGGGTCAGGGATCCGTGTATGGCTGAGCTGAACATGTCTGACTCAAGTTCTCTCAGGTGGCCGTCAAGCTGACAGCAGGGACTGTGGTCTTATCTGAAGGCTCTCCTGGGGATGAGGAGGGGACAAGAGAGCAGATTTGTTCTGAAGCTCACTCAAGAGAGCTTGAGGATGAAGAATTTAACAGGGAAAATAGTACACAAATAAAAAAGCAGATTTTTCTGGACTACCAACTACTTTATCATGAGTAACTTATACACTGGGCGGAACGTGTGTGTCAACTGAACGAAATCTAGAGTGGAAATTCTCCTTGCTGGGTTGACCTCTTTTGTCAGACCATCGGAACTCATCCACACACGCGCCTGTGCTCACACGTGGTAGCATAATACCACGAGATGAGAGAATGAGCCCCTGAGCTCACTGCTAGTCCACAGGAAACACCCAGAGGGTCTACCCCACTTACTTGAACTTTCCTCAGTATCATCATCCTCTTTCTCCTCCACTTGGATTTGTACTGTTGAAGAAAGAAAAAACATAGTGACTCTTTAAATAATGGTACAGTTGTCAGTAACTGCTTTTTACTGTTATTATTTGCTTAATAAAGTTCTCTTGTGCAGTTAATAAAACACTTTTCAGTAAACTTGTCCAAATGAGCATTGTTTATTAAAGATCCACAGCTCCAGCCTCTTATACAGTGCTGTACAAAGACTTTGCTGCTTCATTGCCTTTGAGGATTTGCAAAACATATCAGTTATAAGCCTGTCAGCTCAATTCAGAATAACTTCACCCAAAATAGATGTGTATTACAATAAATAGACTTGGGATTTTTGAATTCTTTCATTCTATGATAACTGAATTTTTAGTAAAGCTATATCCACATGCACAATTTGGTTGTTATAACCAAATTAACTTATTAAAATAGAGACTATTTCATTCTTACAAGCTAACCAACATCAAAAAGCCTTTCAAAAATGCTTAAAGGCTGATCTTTCCTATTTCAATTGTTCCTGTAAGTATTTTATGGATATATCCTAAATTTTCTAGTATTTTATTTACCTTAACAATGTGAAGATAAGTGATATTACGGTTCTCTCCAAGACAAAGAACTTTTCTTGTTTTTTTCTCATGCCATACTGAAACAGCGTCTTGTTTTTAGTTTTGCTCTAGTGTTTTAAGGGCACATAAAAAGGTTTTATAAAATTTTTAATGCAAATTGATATGGAAAAATATATTAATTGGCAGATTTTTCCCCTTGTCAACTATTGTCCATTCATTACGGGTTTAGCCAGCCAAAGATAAAGCTCTGCAACTTGGCATGGTAAAAATTACAGAAGTCTATTTCTTTAAAAACAATAATCTAGTAACTTGCTTATAAAATATTAATTTTGTCATATTTTTATTTAAGGTGGGTGGGAATAAGTCAAAAAACATCAAAGATAATGATGTTGTTATGCACACAGGAAATGGCCTCTGGTTTTGCTTCCGCTCATGCACTGTCAAAGGTGCTTATTCAGAGCTTGACAGGCATATAGAAAAGGCAACTCATGCCAAGAGTTTAAATTCCATTCACAAAGAAGATTATTGTAGAAGCACTTTTTGCATTTAAAAGGCATCTGCATAAAAATTTTTAGAAAATGCAAAAATGTTATCACTCAACATCAGCCATGCAATGTGAAAATAAGTGTTCTTTTGTTGAGAATGGACATATGCTTTCTGTCACTGGCTATAGCTGGATCTGCACAAAGATCTTTATGTCACCACTGAGAGTTCACAATAGTAAAGGCAGACAGTTCTAAGAAGATATTCTGTATTCAACAATAGATCATGGTCTTTTATTTGCAGTTAATGCCACCTCCAAGCTTCTTCAATCTGAAGAAGGATTCCCTAGGAAGGCATAAGATTAGCCTTGGAGCAGTGTCCAGTCAGTGTGTAGAATATAGAAACAGCTAAGGACAAACAGCAAAGCCTGACACACAGCCTATTCTGCCACATGCCAAAGCAAAAATTCACAGAAAGTATTATACTGGTTTGTGATAACCAACTCACTAGACATGATTAAATAAAGTTAATTAAATTAAATAGAAAAAATACTAAATGAACAAAAATGTAAGAAAATCTTTAGGAAAACACCATATATTAAATAAAAGCAGCAGAATGAAATATCCCAAGCCAAAGAGATAAGCATCAGATCAATTTCCTCTGGTAACAGGGGAGAGAAAAAAAAAGGGCTGAAACCATAGATCATCTTTTCAGGTACAAGACGGATAGTTTTAAATGACCATTAAAGGAAACCTAAAAATCCATAAGATGAGACATCCTGGTGGCTGCAAGTAAAGAACTAAAAAAGGTCTGTGGTTTCTAAGTGATGTGATGAGAGTATTGTGGGAATAGCCCCTTCCTTCCTCTGAGTGACTTTCCTGCAGTGATTCTCAGCTGCACATGATTATCTGCATATTCTCATTAGATGTCCTCATTACTCAATAGCATTCCTTCATCTAGAAGTTGAGTCAGGACCTGTAAAAAGTCATTTTTATAATTATTGTGATCACAATTGACTAGCTCTTGATTCAAAGGGTCAGCAAAGGCATCATCAGCATCAGGAACTAAACTGCAGCACTATGACCAGGAGACTAAGACTCTATTATGAGCCTCAGAGCAAACTTGATTTTAATGGACTATTATTTGGCCTGAAAAGCAACTGTAATGCTGGTCTGTATCTCTTGCAACTCAAAGTGATGCTAAAAAATCAAGAAACCACTCCAAGACAAAAGGCCTGTGAAAAAGAAATTCAGAACACTTACATGTGAGCTACAGACTGTCTTTCCCTTCTCAGACAACTTTGGGCATGGCCTCTTGCCATCCCTTCTCTCAGAAATCCTAGTAGTTTATTTCCAATCATATGACCCCCTCATGCGTTGGCTGCTTCCCAAAGCCTATTGATTATGTACTTTAAAAATAACTTCTCTCCTGGGGAGTGATTTGGAGGACAGTGAATAAGAGAAGGCAAATATCCTGTCAAAATGTTGGAGGCAGCAAGCAAAACTACATTGAAGTAAGCTTATTTAAGGCAGGAATATGCAATAGGAGCAGATGAACTCCTAGGCAACCCAGATCCTCATTTCATGCAAATAGATCCAGTAATTTAAAAAAAAAAAAAAAAAAAACCAAACAGTAAAAGGAAACAATAGCAAAATGTTTCAGGGGCACATTTCAGAGGCATTGGAATCATTCAAAAAAGTAAATGGTGTTCCAGGCTTTCTTTTTTAAATCTATAGCACTGGAAGTTGTCTATGGTTCTTGAAGATCAGAGTAGCCAAGTGGCTGGAAGAGTTTAATGATAATGCCTGTTTCCCTGACCCACGTTTAACTCTTGGATGGGATGTTTGTAGCACCAGGTTATTACTTTAGAAACTGGAAATTTATTTATTCCATTAGCATTTATTGTATCCTCACAAGAGACTACAGAGCAGAAAGCTCTGGGGTGGGAGTTTGTAGACTATAGAAGAAAATACAACTACCTTAAAGGAGTCTTGTTATTTTATAGCAGTGAGTTCTATGAGTTATGAGTATCTTATGTATCTTACGTACATTATAGCAAGAATATATTAGTTATGTTTATTAGGCTTTTTGGGTGTTTTTTTCAGGGTTCCTTTTTGTGTATGAGAAAATGTTAAAATCAGCCCCTTCCATATAAATGGGGTGCTTTTCACCTCAGATTAAATTGTCCTGAGAGGAATATTATTCTATGCTATAACAAGGACATTTCCAAATCTTAGCCGGAAAACCTTTGTCATCCATATGGGGTGTGATGTGGGATGTGAGAAGAAAAGAAGAATCAAGGACAACCCAAGGATTTTGGCCTGGGCAACCAGAAGTATAGAGTTACAAGAAAAAGGGACGGTAAGGCTGTAGGGAGCACAGTGTAAGTGGGAAGATCGGGTTGAAGATCAGGAGTTTAATTTGACGTGATGGATTGGAGAAGCCTATTAGACATACAAGTGTAAGAGAGTGGGCAGTAAATACTTGAGTCTGGAGTTCAGAACAGAAGTCTGGGCTGTCAAATTTGGGAATTATTAGCATTTTGATGCTGTTTAAAGCCATAAGACCAGGTAAGATCTCCAGGAAAATGAATATAAACAAAGCAGAAAAAAGAACTCCAAAGTTGAGAGGACAAGAAGAACCAACCAAAGACACTGAAAATAACAATCAGTGAAGTAGGAGGAACACAGGAGACTGTGGAAGGCAAGTGATATGCACCAAAGAGATGTCTTAGACTTCTAAGTCAAGTATTATGAGTACTGGAAATAGATGATTGGATTTTGTAATGTGAGGGTCAATGATGACTTTGACAAGCATAGATTTAGTGAATTGGTATAAATAGAAGTCTGAATTTGAGTGGCTTTAAGAGAGAAAGGGCAGTGAGGAATAGGAGTCCTCTAGTTATACTAACTAGAATGTTGGGAAAGATCCAATGAAAATGAGAAATTGAAGATGTAGGTTGTGAAATGAACCCTGTATAATGTTACTCAAACAACACAAATTATAAATTCTTTTATTTTATCAGTGTTGTTTTTGGTATTTGACTGAGACTTTGATAAGAGACTGGGCAACTCATTAATATACCCCTTGCTTATATATAGTGTCCACTGTATAGCAGTTAAGAAGTATGGGACTAATGGATGGAGAAGGGAGAAGGAAAGAGAGAAAAAAGGATAGGAAAATGTAAGAAGAAAAAGGAAAGAACATAGCAAAGAAAGGAAAGTAAAAGAGCAAAAAGAGGGTGAGAATTACAGTAAGCGGTAGGGAAAAATACAAATGTAAAGCTAAACATAAAGTCAAAAGTTTCATATTGTCTTTGCTATGTATTATTTACTTGTACATTTATGCTTACATAAATAAATATTAAAAACATAAAATATTGTAAATTCTAAATTCATATACTAAATAGTATCCCATATTTTGGAAATACCTCAAGTTTAAAACTAGGTCATCTTTAGCTATTTCTTCTATCAATGATTTCTTTAACAATTTAAAGGTTAAGGAGCTAGAAAATGTGAACAAAATCAAAGTGCCTTTTTCTTAAGACAGTATTCCAAAGTAAAATTTGCCTGTTCTTTAAGAAAGGTGACTTATAAGGCCTTTAACAAAAATATGAAACCTCTTCCTTCAAGGAAAAAAAAAAAAGAGAGAGAGGAGACAGACTAATAAAACTCTGAAAAAGGAGCTTTTGTTTTTTTAAAAAAAAATGTCTTTTAAATATAGCACCCTTAGGAATAGACACAGTATGACTTTTATGCTCTGAAAATTCTAGATCTGGTGCCATAGTTTTGATTATGGCAATGATAATGATGATGGTGATGCAGATTAGGATATAGAGAAAATATACATATATGGATATATATATATTGATGGATTTATGAGCTGTATAAGCTATAGCCAAGAAGAGTATTTAAATATTCTGCTTTTCTAAAACCAAAAGGAAGGTAAACCAATTCAAATTTTAAAAAGAATGAATAAACTTAGCCACAAAAAAGTTTCTAACAATAAGCAACTTGGATGCTAGCTGCAATCACCAAATTATATTTAGGTAGCATCTCCCCTATATAGAATACTTAAGCATTCTGCTTTCATTAATTTATGGTAAAATTATTACTGGTGGGTATGAAGTAGAGAACTGAAGCCACTCTGCAAATTTAATAAAAATGATGGGGTGTGAACATTTCTTCCCCAAGTATAACACCTAACAAGACATTAAACTGCATTCAGCTCAACTCAGCAGCTCCCTTTAGTTTTTCTATATGGCAGCTAAAAAAAAAAACTTTTCCTCCCACCTTCTAAATTCTTCCAGCTTGACTAGTAATCAAATTAACAGAGACAAATAAACCAGAAGAAAATCAAATTTTTATAGTGCACATGGGGAATTCATATAAACATGAAAATTCCAAAGACAGTGAGGCAACATTAGGTATTAAGACTATTTGGACAAAAGCCAAAGGGGGGAAGCAAGGCCTTAGATCTCAGAAGTGAGAATTGGTCATTTACAGGTAGCTGAAGAAGAGCAGAACATACATGGCAGGCAAAAGCTTGCCAGGCAACTCACAGGCCTCTGCCTGAAGCCCTCCTATTTACCATATTTCATTCAGATTAGGCTAAGGCCTAAAATTCCCCTCCTGAAGTAGGTTTTTTTCTGATTCTCTCGGGGAGAGGAGGGTCAAATGTTCTTTCTGAGTCTTTTATTTCTTAATAAATAGCTTAAAACCAATATCCTAAAAGGCAGCTTCAGTGTGGCCAAACTTTGATCCCCTTCAGCTACTTTTTGGTAAAGACAAGAAGATGCCCATGACATTTGTTTATAATAATCTAAGTCCTTCAAAGAATGGAATTCAGGGTAATATTTTAGAGGCCTTAAGTAAGAAGACTAATTATTTACTTCTTATATCAATCGATTACTTTAGTAAACCTATAAACTACAGGACATTTAAAAAATCCTCAGGAGTTGAAAACACAGAATAAGATTATTACCCTTTAATATCATCAAAGTATCCAGGGGAAAAGGCTCGACTGGACAGACCTAGGCTGATAGTCTTTCTGGATGTGCAAACATCGTCCTTAAGACCATTGAAAAAACAAACCATGGGGCACATACGTTCAAAAACACTGCAATATAATAATAAATGTCAAAAGGTTGGTCAAATTTTCAAATAACAATACGTTGGAGATACTAAATAGCTCTTTTTAATTGCTATGGTAATAAAACTACAAGAAAAGAATGATAATTTTGACTTTTGGTAAGACTCACCTACCCCAAAGAGGGGAGCAGGCAAGAAATACAACTGTTGTAGTAGCTGTCATTATACAGTGTTTTTCCTTATAGGTTAATTTATTTTTTTGAAGTTCTGATCCCTTAAGAAGTAGAGAATAAATAAATAGCTGCTGATGCCTGCTTTATTAAAAACACAATATAAAGTACTGTAGCCACCAAATGGAACAGGATGAATTCTGTAGAGAAACACATTTTACTACAACTTCCCAGAGAAAGAATGGTTAACCCTGAAAAGAACAGAGAGAGAAAAGAAGATCCACTCAAAATAAAATACCCCCCTCTATCCTTTTACAACAAAAAACAAATCATTTTTACATGCACAAAAAGAAAGAAAGGGGATGCACACCACGTTTTTTTGCATTTTCCCCTCATGTTTTATATTGTACATAAAATTAAAATTAAACACAGGCTGAGTGAAGTGGATAGTTGGTATATTTCCAAAGTCTACCACCCTTGAGTTGGAAGAGTATAAAATGCTGAAGTGTAGTTCTTCATATAGTGAATTATATACTGGAGTATTTGTGAGGAACTGCAATTAGATATTTTATGACACCATTGGTCTGCAGAAAGAATAAAAACAGCTTTTATTCTATGTGGTTTGGAGGGTTGGGTTTTTTTTAACTATACATATTTAATAAATAAATAGCTATTTACAAAGGCATTTAGAGCTCTCTGTGGCTACAAAAAAGTAGTGGTGAGTCTTGCTTTTTCTTTGCATTTAGATTATTTCGGGGGAAGGGACATTTCTTATTTAACCATGCTGTCATGATACACATTCAGGGCGGGTGCTCTTACATTGCAGATACCACCATAAAGGGCAACCACTGTAAATAAGAGTGCTAAAATGAAAATACATTCGCTCATGTGAGTTTTTGTGGCTAGAATCTTTTATAGTAATAGGATACCAAAATAACAACCAGATGAAAATAACGTGTTATAAAACCTTGGCAGCTATGCTTATATCCTTGAGTTACTTAGAACAAAAAGGGATTTTTCTGTCCCCTGGCATATTTCTGCAATATTCCAAGTCATGAAGGATGGTTGTCAGGATTTACGGTTAAACAAACAAAATGAAACAAAGAAACACTAAAGAATTATGAAACGACTGAAAGAAGACAATTGTTCCTACAGCACAAAGAGGCAGGAAGCAAGGCCGGCTGAACTCTGTGCAGTCTTCACCCTCCTCCCTTACACCACTTTTGTTCCCATAGAAGATGCTAATTACTGCTCATTAACATACATTAGCAAATGTTAATGAGTGTCTTCTAAAGAACAAAAGGCAGGGAGGGCAGAGCAGTGTCTGGAAGAAGGCAGAACGGTGAGAAAAGGCTGCCACAGAAGACAGAGACAGAGAAAATGAGAGTGGTTTAGGACTTCAACCTGCAGGTTCCTGAAATTCGGGAGGCCTGTCTCCCTGACAAAATGGTAAAAGCACCAAGAAGAATAAAATAATTTAGTTCATTTCTTTCTAGATAAAAAGACAAAGCAGTCATTAACTTAAAAAGATCATTATTTTTTTTGGCTCTTTAGCCGTTTGGGGAAAATTACACTTGTAGGATTTGCTACTGAACTAGGAATGTCAGTTAACATTGTCATCAGTTAATGAAAAGGAGTTCTGAATTCTAAGTGCCCTCATGAATTGGTAATCACTGTGACCCCCCATCGACCCATTTCATTTTTTCCGCCACAGACTCAATCTATCTTATTCAATAAGACTAAACCTGTAATTTGAATATGGTCTGTAATTTTATCAAATAGTTCACATAGAATGTAGTGTTAATTTCTATCCTAAGGGCAGCTGGTTAATACTTGAGTACTCCAACTAGTAATCCGCAACATCAGAATGGATATTTAAACCTGAAGGACTAGTCACAAGCACTTCAGCCATCTCTATCTGAAATTAACAGCAGATGGTTTCTTAATTGGAGTAATGCTCATTAGAAGCAAATTTCGTGAAATTAAATGTGATTAAAGTATGTTGATCGGCTGGACACATCATGTCTGCACCCTGTCCTGGTTTTCACAGGGTCAGACAATATACTAGGCTCAATAATCATCTCCTTCTGGAAGAGTAGGCCCAATGGTTCCAACTAGTCTTTTGTTTTGGCCCTAAATGAAAGATTTTCTTATCTGACAAAACCCATATCAAGTTGGCACTATCATTTCCATTTTCTAGATAAGGAATCAGAGGACTAAAGGACTGGAAGTGGGTAAACGGCCTCAGCTGGCATCGCTAGTAATTTACAGAACTGAGGTTTGACTGAAGTCACCCCAAATCCATCACCAAGCCCTACTGATTTTACATCCTTGAATTCATCTGTTTCTCTCAGACACCACTGTCAGCATCACAGAAAAGCTATCATTGCCTCTTTCCAGGGATATTAAATTAGCCTCTTGTAGCCCCATCCAATCAGTCCACTAGATACAATTATGGATGTAATTTTATAATTACTCATTAGATTGTGTTTGTTTGTTTAGCAATGTGTAAACTACAAATTTTCAAGGCTGGATCTTATTGCCTCTTTATAACAGCCAATAGGATACATCTTATCCTCTCCATTTTTAGATGACTTAATAAAAAATAAAAATAAAATAAAAAACAGTCAAACTTTGATATTCTTAAAGAAATATGAGTTAGATTCCACATATGAGTGAGATCCTATGGCATTTGTCTTGGGTGCTCTGAGTTTTGATAAACGTATATAGTCATGTAACCACCAAGACAATCAAGATACAGAATAGCACCATCCAAGAGAAATCTAATGAAAGTTACATTTGCAATTAAAAGTTTTCTAATATAGACACAATTTTAAAAAGAAACAGGTGAAGTTATTTTAATAGTGTATTTTATTTAGCTCAATATATCCAAAATAGTATCATTTTAATATGGAATGGATTGATTAGATGGTTTTTCTTTTTTTTTACTATCTTTGAGACTTAGCGTGTATTTTATATTTACAGTACATCTTAATTGAGATATGAAATTTTTATATGAAATACTTGAACCGTTTCATCAAATTTACAATTATAAAAGTAGATACACATATTCAAGTTAACTTAAAAGTTTTCCAAAACTGAGTCAATTAGCAGTTTTTAAGTTTAAATTTTGACTCATTAAAATTAAATAAGATTAAAAGTTCAAAAAAAAAAAGAATCACCAAAATTACCATTCATTGTAGAATATCAGAAGACTTAGTTGTATTTTTTCTAAAATATTATATATTGTTTTTTATACAAGTAACAAATGCTTTGGTTTCAGTAACATCAAAAGCGCAATAGGGAATGAAAGGAGGTGAATGGGATGGTGAGAGAGAGAGAGAACGAGAGAGAGACCTAGGCAAATCTTCTGGAGTTGGAAAATAGAGGTCTGGAAAGAAAGAAGGTCTTGAGGGTGAAGGAGAAGGCCGATAATTACATTTACCATTTATACTGATCATAATAAGATCTTAAATACACAGTGGAAAAATGAACCCCTTTGCCCCAATTAGAAAATCATGTTAAATTTAAGACAAAATGGGAGTTATGCACTGACATGAGCATTCTTCTAAACAGCAGGGGTAAAATGAGAACCTTTTGGGTCAAATATGTTGAGAACTTGAAAATGGAAGAACATTATTTGAAATGTGGATTTTAGAGAAAACAAAAGTAATAAACTAGCAGATGACATGACGCTCTATACAGAAAAACCTAAAGATTCCACCAAAAAACAACTAGAACCAATCAATAAATTCAATAAAGTAGCAGGATATAAAATAAATACTCAGAAATCAGTTACATTTTTATACACCAATAATGAAGTATCAGAGAGGAATACCAAGGAAACAATCCCATTCATGATTGCATTAAAAAAACAAATAAAATACCTAGGAATAAATGTAATGAAGGATGTTAAAGACCTGTACTCAGAATATTAAAAGACACTAAAAAAAAAAAAAATTGAAGAAGATACAAATAAGGGGAAGCATATATTTGTTCATGAATGGAAAGAATTAACATTGTTAAAATGTTCACACTACCCAAAGCAATCTTCAGATTAAATTTAATTCTTACCAAGATACCAATGGCATATTTCACAAAACTAGAACAAATATTCCCAAAATTTATATGGAACCACAAAAGGCCCTGCATGGCTACAGCAATTTGAGAAAGAACAAAGTTGGAGGAATCACATTACCTGATATAAAACTAAACTACAAGGCCATAGTAATCAAAACAGCATAAAAACAGACATATAGATCAATGGAAAAGAATAGAAAGCCCAGAAATAAACCTATGCCTTTCAGTCAATTAATATTTGACAAAAGAGGCAAGAACATACAATGGGGTAAAGATAGTCTATTCAATAAATGGTGTTGGGTAACTGGATAGATATGTACAAAAAAAATGAAACTAGACAACATTCTTA
Source organism: Micronycteris hirsuta (assembly GCA_004026765.1). Classification (NCBI taxonomy): domain Eukaryota; kingdom Metazoa; phylum Chordata; class Mammalia; order Chiroptera; family Phyllostomidae; genus Micronycteris; species Micronycteris hirsuta. The sequence goes on from PVJI01008015.1 coordinate 49,329, forward strand.
TACCATACACTCAAAGAATAAATTCAAAATGGATTAAAACCTTAAATATTATACATGGAAGCATAAAAATCTTAGAAGAAAACATAAGCAGTAAAATCTTGGACATTTCTCATAACAATATTTTTTCCAATGTATCTCCTTGGGCAAGGGAAACTAAAGAAACAAACAAACAAAAAATGGGAATCCATCACACTAAAAAGCTTTTGCACAGCAAATGAAAAAATCAAAAAAAATGGAAAGACAATCCACTGAATGGAAGAATATATTCACCAATGATATATCTGATAAGGGGTTACTATCCAAAATTTATAAAGAACTGTACACCTCAACACCAAAAAAACAATTCAATTAAAAAATGGACAAAGGACCTGAATAGACACTTCTCCAAAGAGGACATAGAGATGGCCAATAAGACATATGAAAAGATGCTTAACGTCACCAATCACCAGAGAAATGCAAATTAGAACCACAATGAGTGATCACCTCATACCTGTCAGAATAACTATCATCAATATATCAACAAAGAATTTTTGATAAGGTTGTAGAAAAAAGGGAACCCTCATGCACTGTAGGTGGGAATGCAGATTCCCCTTGCAGTCACTGTGCAAGCACTGTGGAGCCACTGGGAAAGCATTATGATGTTACCTAAGAACAGTAAAAGCGGAATTGCCTTATGACCCAGTGATTACACTTCTGGGAATCTGTCTGAAGAAACCGAAAACACTAATTTGAAAGAATTATGCACCTCAGTGTTTATTACAGCCTCATGTACAACAGCCAAGATTTTGAAGCAGCACAAGTGCCCATCAGTAGATGAGTGGATAAAAAAGTTGTGGTACATTTACACAATGCTATTCAGATATAAAAAAAAAAAGAAGGAAACCCTACCCTTTTCAACAGCATAGATTAATCTGGAGAGCATCATGCTAAGTCAGAGAAAGACAAGTACCATAAATTTCACTTTTATGTGGACTCTAATGAACAAAATAAAATGACAAACAAAATAGAAACAGATGCATAGACAGAGAACAGACTGACAGCAGTCAGAGGAGAGGGGGTTGTGGGGCTGGGTGAAAAAAGTAAAGGGATTAAGCAAAAAAAAAAAAAAAAAAAAAAGATCCCAAAACCCTCATAGACACAGGCAACAGTATGCTAATTATCACAGGGAAAGGAGGTGGGGAGAGAAAGAATAGGGTGGTGGGGGGACAAATGGTGATGGAAGGAGACTTGACTTGAGGTGGTGAACACACAGTACCATATATAGATGATGTATTATAGAACTGTATACCTGAAAACTACATCATTTTATTGACCAATGTCCCTCCAATAAAAAATAAATGAAAAATTAAAAAGACAAAATATAAAAAATTAGGTAATTATAGAATTTTTTTAGATGGTTGAGTGTTGGGAGTTTACAAATATATCAATAATTTTTTGCATTCCAACACATAAGTGTGTATGTGCATAAGTATTGGTGCCATTTTCTCTATTATTTTTCTGGTTTTTATTATTTCAGTTCTAGTCTGTATTACCTATTTTCTTCTGCCGGTTTGGGGTTTTATTTCTTCCTCTTCATCTTCTTCTTCTACTTCATTAGTTTCTTAAGGTAGAAACTGAGATTACTGATTTGAGAATTTATTTTCTAATGTAGGTTTATAACACTACAAATTTTCTTCTAAGTACTGTTTTAGCTACATCTCAAAACTTTGAAAGTTCTATGTTTATCTTAATTCAGTTCAAAACATTTTCTAATTTCTTACTTGGACCATAAGTCATTTAGAAGTGTGGTATTTAGTTTCCAAAAATATGGGGATTTTCTTATCTTTTGCTTTTGATTTCTAATTTAATTCCATTGTAGTTAGAAAAAATATTTTGTATAATTTCAGTCATTTTAAATTTGTTGAGATTTGTTTTATGTCCTAGGATATGGTATCTCTTTTCAATGTTCTTGAAGAATATATGTATTCTTGTATTTTTGTGAAGTCATATAAATGTCAATTATTTCAAGATGGTTGATAGTGGTGTGGAGCTTTTCTGTATGCTTGTTGATCTTTTCTTTTTGCTTGTTCTATCAATTATTACAAAAATTTTCTATCAGTTGTTGTGATAGTGGACTTGTCTATATTTCCTTGCAGTTCTATTAATATTTGCTTTATGCATTTTAAAGTTGTGTTGTAAAGTTAGTTTAACATAGTATGTCTTTTGCCATCTTTTTCCCTTAACCACTTTGTATCTTTATACTGAAATTGGGTTTCTTACAGGGCTCATGTAGTTGGATCTTGATCTTTTTATCCAATCTGACAATTTCTAATTTTTAATTTGGGTATTTAGACCATTTATATTTAATATCTACCTAGTTGTATTAAAATCTATTCTCTTGTTAGTTAATTTTTTGTCCTATCTCTTCTTTGTGCCTGCTTTCCTCTTTTTCAGCCTTCTTTTGAATGAATTGACTTTTCTAATGATCCTATGTTATCACCTTTTATGCTTTATCTTCTGTAACTCTTTCTGTATTATATTAAGTGGTTGGTTTAGGAGAAAGAGGTATTTAACTAGTCATAGTCTAACGTCAAGTGATACTATACCATTTCCTGTATAATACAAAACCTTACAGCAGTATTTTTCCATTTCTTCTCTTCTAAACCTTATGCTCCTGTTGTTATACATGTTTTTTTTTTCTGCAATGTCTAATCTGCTGTTAATACCATGAAGCCCACACTTCATCTCATACACCATGGTTTCTATTTGTAGAAGTTTAATTTTGCCTTTTTAATTTCATGTAGGTTCCTACTTAATTAGCCTCTTGAATATATATAATGCAGTTATAACAATTGTTTGTCTATTTATATTATTTATATCATTAATGGGGCAATTATATTTAATTAATTTTTCTCCTAACTATGAGTATTTTCATGCTTCTTTGTATTCATGGTAATATTTGATTGTATGATAAATATTATTAATTTTTTCTTATTGGGCACTAGATATTTTTACATTACTATAAATAAATATTCCTTAGCTTTGTTTTGGTATGCACTGAATTTACCTCAAACAACTGAGAGTACCACTTTTAAGTTTGTTAGATTGGACTAGAACAGTGTTTACTGTAGGGCTAACTTTTCCCTAACGCTGAGGCAAACCCTTCTAAATACTCTACTTGATCCCATGAATTATGAGGTTTTATACTCTTGCAGGTATAAAGGAGAACTGTTCTTACACCTCTGTGAGCTCTAGGAATTATTCCCTCTAATCCTTTTTGGAGGTTCTGTCCCTGGCCATGTGCATGCCTCAATCATTGCTCAGTTGAACAATCAACAAGAACACTCTGCAGACCTCCAGAACTCTCTCTCTGTTTAGCTTTTTCTTTTCTGGGAGTCTTCCCTGTGCATTTGAGTTACTTTACTCAAGTACTTCCCCAGACCCTCAGTTCTATCTTCTCAAATCAGACACTCCTCACTAGTTCTTTATTTATATCCCCCCGCCCCAACTATAGCCTGGAGACTCTTAGTCAGCTGAAACAATGGTGGGGTCACCTCATTTGTTTTCCATCTCTCAGAGGTCACTATCCTTTAATATCTGATATTAAAGGATATCAGAGGTATATCTGAGGTATAATGTCTTAAAAACAGTTGCTTCATATATTTTGTCCAGTTTTTTATACATTTTAGATAAAAGAAAATTCAGTATCTATACTCCATCTTGATCGAATGAGAAATCTATTCATACTAAGTATTCTACAGGTATCTAAGTTTTCTCTTTTTTTCAGTCACATGGGGAAAAAAACATGAGTCAAGAGCCATGGCTGCCCCTCATCCGTTTACTATGTTGTTGCTCACCTGACCACCTCCAGAAATTACTGATTTTGAGCAAATGATTATATCAATTAACTATGAATCTAATCAACATAAATGATGCTTATAAATATCTTAAAATCAGGCAGACATGTTTATGATCTATATCATACAAAAAGTTTATAAAAATTCCATGTTATAACGTATGTCTAAAACAAAAGACTTAAGCAAATAAAGAGGGGGCTGAACTGAGATGAAATGTGCCAAGATATTAACAGTCATGTCTAAATGATAAGATGTTGAGAAGTTATTTTCTTCTTCTTTAGACTTTTTTTACTTTTTCCAAATAATTATAGTAAGTGTATATTGTCATTAAAAAGACAAAGTTGGGTTTTGTTTTTGTTTTAAAGAATGAGATGTAGGGAGACAAAAAGTGAGGAGAAATTTTAAGGAAAAGCTATAGAAAGTCAGAGGTTACTGTTTAGCTATGTCTTCTAGGATCTCACACAAACTCTTCTTTGCTTACCCTTATAGTTATAAAACATACCCCCATGTCTGCATAAAGAAGGCCTGAATTATAAAACATCATGGAAAAGAAACAGGAATAGAGCAACCAATATTTAACAAAAAGCATTTTATTCTCACAGTGTTAGGAAGAAGTAAACTCATAAAATATTAATAGTATTTTCTTTAATAGTGGCTAAAATGTTTCAGCTTGTAATAGAGCTCAGGAAAATGCTTCTGAGACATTCTGGAAGTTTAAGGAGAAGTGATGGGAGAAGGTGTTTGTCAATTAACTCTACTTTCTCTTTGTTTACCAAATTAAGAGACCTCAGTTGGCTATTTTATTTCTGGGTCAAGTTCCTGCCATGATCCTGGTTTTACAGAGAAAAGAACAGCAGTAGAAGGTTGTTCAGATAATTTATCTATTAAGTCACTGAGTCAACAGAATAGACTTAGTGTCTATGGAGACAAACTGAGCAGTAAAAAGGACTGTACAGGTTGGTTGAAGGAGCAATATCTTGTTCTTAGAATCAAACGGATATCAGTTCAAATCCTAGCTCTGACAGGCACCTTTTTAACTTCTCTGAGCATCAGTGCCCATTTCAACAAATCATGGGAACAAATAATTAATAGAAATATTGTGATAATTAAATCAATACAATATGTGTGGCAGTGTCTGGTATATAAAATACACTCAAATCTATATTAATCTAATGAAACCTGGGGAGCCATAAGGCAAACAAGATATTTCCTTGTCATTCCAAAAGGTTCCAGTCTTGCCAGAAGACAAACTAGGTACATAAAAAACATTTGAATGTAAGGGGAAATATATTTAAGTACCCTGATATTTAATGTCCAGAATAGGAAGTGAGAGAACGGAGATATTCCAGAGTCGAAATGATCAGAGTAACCCACATGAAAGAGGTGGACTTAAACTAAGCCTCTGGGTGTCAGGATCTTGGAACTCGTCACTCCCATTCTAATAGGAATAAAGCTGAACAAACTGAAAATCAACAACTCTTCTTAGATCTGCCAGAGATTTGAGGTCACAGGGCAAACCGCAGCCTCCAGCACTGGAGAAACAGGCAGGAAGATACAGAGGATCACAACCTATTGGAGCTGAAACCTCTGTGTGAACTGTTACTGGGTGTGAAAACCTAACCTGTGATTGACAATTGCTGGAGGCTCCTGTGGACAACTCTGAGAATTAAACTGAATATCTAAAAACAGAGTAAAATTGGTAGAGAGAAAGGACAACTCCATTGGGGCAGATGGGGGTGGGGTGGAATTTATCACAATAGATGTTGTTACATGACCATATTACTCGTATACAATTTAAAAACTGCAAGGATTCTAAATATCCAGGGTCCACAGAGAAAAGCCAGTGGTGGTTATGCTACTAAGTAAATAAATCCATTTAAATGTGGTAAACTGTATAAAGGTATTTGTCTTCAGTACTTTCCAAGATCCAACTATTAAGATAGTAAAGGAATTTTTAAAAGTATAAGCAAACCCACAACATGAAGGGAAAGAAGGAACATCAGCAGATGAGAGCTGTGTACAAGACTGTAAAACTGAGAAAACAGAAAAGAGGTTTCTGGTTTATGTAGGCAAAGGAATGTAGTACACGCACATGTTTTACATGTTTACAGGGAATGTAGTGGCAACCAAGGGGAAGGAGCCGGCTTACACTGCAGAATCTAGGGGTCAGATCTTAGAGGCCTGAGGGAGAAGGCAGGGGTGTGGTGGAACAAGCAGAGGGAGAGGGTGTGGCAGGGAGAAAGAGGGAGAGAACAGGGGGAGGGAGATGCCAGCGGTGGAAAAGGGTAGAAAACTGCCCTAACCTGAAAGTCAATGCTCCAAGTTTCTTTTGTCACTCCAACCGCACTGAGGAAGCAAAAGCAGACAGACAGAAAAAATGAAAAACTATCAGTTACCATTAGTTTTTCTACCCTGCTTGAACTTTCTTCAGAGCCCTGTCACCACCTGACATTATGTTACCTAGTTATTTATGAATGGATCCACGGTTTATTTTTCCCACAAGCAAGTAAACTCCAGGAAGGCAGGGGATTTGTTGATCTTCTTCAACTCTTTATCCTTAGTGCCTGGCAAATTGTAAGAAATTAGTAAATATTTGTGGCATGAACGAGTGAATGAATAAATGAGCACATGAATGAATAAACCAGTCCATCAATGAACAATAAGGATATTGCCAGTACCTTCCAGTCCCATACTTACTACATTTCCCTGAGCCTTCGGATTACTGCAGAAAACTTTTCCAAGAGGAAGGAAGATCATGGGCAAAGTCACGAGGAAGAAGGCACAGGCCATGGAAGGAACGGAGACTTGCCAGAGAGATTAGGACTGCTCCTTCAGGCCTCTTCCCTACTTTCCTTAGAGAAGATGCTGTATTTTCCTCAGCTGCTTCTCTCATACCCCTCCTCGTCAAAGCACTTTCAAATGGAGCTACTATACATCTTTCCTCTTGAAATGTCTGATATTTTAATTTGCCGTCTTCTCACTACAGCATTCACGCAGTCTGGCAGCTCTGCCCATCCGTAACTCAAGCCTCCTCCATTCAGAGATGTGACTGCAGGGGATTGAGAAGGAACCATGGCAGGAAAATGAACGCCATTCACAAGTCATTCCTCTTCATTGGGAAAGCAAATGCCACTCCTGAATGGGAAAATTTTCACTCCTACCAGTTGGTGCTGATAGTTCATAGGTATGGAATGCCTTCACCTACATCTAGACATGGACCAGGGGAATTTCACTGGGGAACAAAACTCTAGAATGCAAACTATTGAAGGCTTGTTAGATTGATCCCTGAGTCTGTAAACGAAGGTGGCATCATGGTGCCAGATGAAATATTCAGGTCTCCTGACCCACTACCTGAGTCACCAGTTGCCAGACTTGTGGATTCCAAAGAGAAGTTTGCGGTGGTTTATTTCAGTTTGCAGACGCTCCTACCCATCTCACTCCAGGTTATTTGAATGCAGTGTTAAAGCACCCTAGCTGTGATATTCTGCGCTTGAAATATCTTTGCACCACTTTCTATAGCAACCTATCTAAATAAGTAACAAAGTCTAAAAATATACTTACTTCCTTAAGTTCTGTCTTTGATCCCATATAACCTACCAAGGAAGCAGTACTGGGACCAACCTTCTTTTCTAATACCTCCTGAAAGCAGCAATTAAGGAAAAGGACATAAGAACTAGAATTGTCTCTTCTTACAGCCACCAGAAAGCCGGTATCAGGAGGTGTCACTCCATTTATTATCCATGTACCTGTTTAGACAGTCCACCATTCCTTCAAAATGTTTACTAAATCTTTAACTCTTCTCGTGGGGATACATGGTATTAAAAGTTAGCCATCCCCCTGTTTTCCCAGATCTTCTGCTATAACAAGTGATACAATGATACGTCTTGAAATTTCCAGAAGAGTCCTGATTACAAATATTTTGCTAGCTATTATATATCATTGCAACATTTTCTACTTTTCTTTATATAAAAAGCAACAAATTGTTGAATATATGGTTTATTAAGTGAACACTTTTCTCTCATATCATTAAAACAAAAAAAGCTTTAAAGTGTTATTAAACATCAAAACATAAAAGATGAGCTCTGACTTGCTTTAACAAGTTTACTGAAGAGACAGAATGGCTCCCAGAGACAAATAAGTAGCCAAAATAGTAGCATTGACACACCTGAAGAACAAAGGTGTCAAAAGAGAAGAAGTGTTCAGAAAAGGGGGCACAGAAAATGGGAAGCCCAAAAAGTGATGTTAGGCTTAGTAAACATCATCCAGTTAAAGGGCGCCAGATTCTGGAGAAGACAAGTTACTCCCATATTTTCTTGCTGTTGGCAAACCTGGACTGCTCCATCAGACCTGGCTGAAACATTCTTCAAGTCTATTAACCTATTTTGGCTCTGATTGCAGGCTCTGCCGAGAATACTTGCATTACAGCCTGGTTCCCCACGTAGACTTTTGCTAGGGCAGTAATGCTTAGCGATGGTTTTTGTCTGCTGCCCATCAGACACAAACCATCAGTGAGCACAGCAACCAGCCAATTAATTACAAGCTCAACTCATCCTTGGACTTTCCTATTTTGGTGAATTTTAGAACAAAAATGTTACAAAATAAAATTTAATTTCATGAAAAATTTTACTTATGTAAAGAAACTCACAAATTGGGGGAAAATAATTTGACCTAGTGTCTCAATATTTGGTCTGAAACAAAATAGTCACTATCCATAGTGGGGACATAACATCTCCACTCCAAAGCACTTGAAGGAGAGTGATATGTAAATGATGCAGAATTAGTGCCACAGAAAGTATGAAAAGGAAGAAATTAAGTCTTACTGAGGAAATTCCAGGAAATCATCAGAGAGGATGTGGCAATCAACTGAGCCTTGAAGATAGGTGTAGTGATAACAAGCAAACACTGAGAGAGACTAAGGTGATCATTTCAATAAAATAGAATATAGAGGTTTAAACATGTACTGGGCATGCAGGGAATGAAGAAGATCAAACAGATTAGATATGAGTTCAAAGTAAGGCTAAGTTCAAATGGCAGAAGACTATGACATACCAGTTTAAGGAGTCTAAATGTCACATGGCAGCAATGCAAACCATCTAAGCTTTCTGATGAAGGAAGAGACACAAAGGAATGGCACTCTAGGAATTAGGCAAGATCTGAAGTAATATGAGCCATGGCTGAATACATGAAAGCACACTTTTAACTACCCATAATTTACATTTCAGTATAAAAATAATACATTAATATTTTCCACCAGATACCTGGGTGAAAGCAAACTAAGACAAAAAGTGGAAGACAGAAAGCTTTAGACTGCTGGATCCTAGATCATGATGGTATTATTATAAGATAAGGAAGCCACAGGAGAGCAAACATTGAGCTACTTCATAATTTTGACTGGAACTTATAAGCATCTCCTACAGGGTCAAGGAGATATTTTTCAGGAAGAACCTTGCCATGGAGATATTAAAAACTAGAATATATTTACTTCATAAGTTTTGAGTGGAAGATTACTATTGCTAACATGTATCTATATGAAAATTTTTTGTATGGAGTCAGAAAAACTTTGGAACTCTGTAAAACTATTTGTGTGTTTAGGGAGTTGAAACAAGAGTACAGAGGCAGGAAAACATTCATTGTTTGAATCCAAGATGTATTTTCAAAGGCAGAGAGAGTTAGGGGAGGAGGTGCAATGCATTCGTCATTGCCTCTTAACAACCAGATGTTTAAGAACTGGGGAATTGACCAGAATGCAATTCAGTAGGTTCCGTGTAAAGGAAGTATATTTGAAACAGAGAATTCCATTTCATGAAATCTCTGTATGTGAAGGCTAGGGCTAGTTACAAGTTTAACTTGCACACAATATTGGCTGTGGGGTAAAAAAAGAAATAGCAACTATTGTTGGAAAGGCTGTTTAATTATTTATTATCCATGAAGTGTCATGGTGTTACATAAATGAGGAACCCTTTTTCAGTTTCAACTTTAAGCAAAAGATAGCAGTAAGAGGGTAGAAAGGCATTTTCAATCTTCACAGAAAGGTTGTAGACAACCCTCCCGTCAAGAAGAAAGAACAGACCTGAGAATTGAGACAGATCATTAGCCCTCAGTAGTACAAAAAGCCTTGTAGCATCATGAAGTCATTCTGAGTTAGAAAGCAAAAATTGTGAACTCTGTCATAGGTAATTAAGGCCCTGTAATCACAAATAGAGTTGCCAGCTAAGATTAGACCAGGAGCAGAATGGAACACACAGATGGTGGATGAGCCATCCACCCATAAGAAATTCCTTAGCTGTCTTGCTTTAAGGTTCTAATTAGTTCCTTTAAGAGGAAGAACTGGATATTTATATCAAAATATATTATATGCCCTACTACCTGTAATTATGGTTTACATCAATAAGTGATCTTTTGTTGAAAGGGTAAATAAATGCTACCTTTAATCATGCCCCATCAGATTTCACTTTCCTAGCCCTGGATATCATTTTAGGCCAATCCTGTAGCCTTCTGGTCATTTACAGTTATAAGAACCACATCACTTTGACAACTCATATTCATTTTCTGGTATTAAGATATTAAAATACTCAGTCCAGTCTAAATTAAAACTTTAATTTCATACTTTAATACGATTCACAGCACCTCCCCCTTTTCACTCATGCCAAGAATCTAGGCATGGAGACTGCAGTGGGGGACGGAATGGAGGCATCTCTTTGACCATTTCTCCCAACTTAGGCCTCCACTCACTGTGTGGTTTCTGGTTCTTGCATGGCATGGAATAGTAAAATGAATATGGAAAGGGCAAAAAGTTAGGCATTTTTGTTCACACTGGGTGACTACCATGCCTTGCTGTGGTCCACCTATGGTTATTGCATGGGAAAATTTGTGAATTCTTCAGAATCATCCCTTTTGCCCTGCAGAAACTCCCACACTATGGTTTTTTGACTTGATTAATGCATTCCACTGAGAGCCTTTTGCTAAACTGCCATAGGTACTACCCCACAGGTAGCCTCTGTAGCTGTACAATCCTTACCCCCAAAACCAACCTTTTAGGGTAAAGAATCATCAAAATCACTCAATAAGTTACTTTCCACTCCATCCCTTTGGCCCAGAAGGAATGTATGGATATTTGGTTAATAAACTATGAAAATGTTAGCTGTTTTCAATAATTCAATAATATTTCAATAATTTCAAATCAATACATATTCCTCTTTGTAGGTAATACATAGTATATACTCTTGTCAAAAAAAAGTCTATTGCAGAGAGTAAAAATTGGAAAGAAAAGGAGAAGAGAATTAGTATTAATGGAGGATTTTGAAATGATTAGTTACAGTGAAACCATCATTTCATTATCCCAGTGACTCTGCTTTTATGGAAACACTTCTACCAACTGCCAACATTTTATGTGAACTGTGCCCTGGCACAAACACACATGTTTATTCACCCACATTTTCTCTCTTCTACAGTAGACATGGCTTAGAAAACAAAAGTTTTAGGTACTCCTAGCTTCTCCCTTACCTGCCATGTCTACTATGAGAGAGAGAAAATCATTTTCTCTCTTAGATCATAGCCAGAAGGAAAAATGAAGCGATTTGCAGAAATAAGAAACAAAGATAATGTTCTGAGTTTGTTACAGTGCTTTAGTCTCTGGTTCTATTTGAGCCTGAAACTCAACTTCATTCTTGCCTTTGGGGTCCATTAGTATCCCCCACCTCCAGCTGTCTTTTAGCTTAGGCTAGCTAAGGTAGAATATGTTATCTTTCACCAAACTGCCCTTAACTAACATACCCAATCAAGATCTAAAGCCCGCAAGAAGTGAAGAAAGGATTCAAACATGAGCCTTCATGATTCAAACATTTTTTCCATTACCTATCCTGCCAAGAGATAACGACATGGTATAGTGATAAGAGCACAGACAGGTTTGGGAGGCATAAACAGAGCTGCAGCAGTCAGAAATTTGATGTAATCATCTAAACATACTCATAATTATTCAGATTCATGCCTGCTGAGTGTTTTAGCTCTGCATCTAAGGAATGATCTGAATAAATTGAAAAATGTTCACTAGAGAACCATAGAAAATGATTAAATGGTTGAAAAAGAGAAAAAAGTGCATAGTGTATATTGCCTCTACAGCTCAATTTGCATTTCATATCCTACACTCAACCATCTTTCTCATTATGGTCTTGTAGTGCTTTTTAAAGTTTTCTATTATTTGTCTCATTTCTCCACATAGGTCATGGGTTTCTTAAAGTCAAGGAGTATCTGTTATACTTTATGCTGTATTCAATAATCAATAAATATTGTGTTAAATGAACTAAAATTAAAGGTACATAGCTTGTTCAAACACAAGGAGATAAAAGGATCATTTAATAATGGTACTATGATAAATATGAATCTCTACATTGGTGGGAACTGACTTTTTCCCATACCAAAACCAGAAGAGGAGGAAGAATTTTTACATGCTAATGTAAGATATTTAAATTCATCTTAAAAATAAATTCCTAAATGAAGTAATTGTTAAGGAATTTTTCATAGGAGGGAAAAAGCCTTAGAGATCCCTCCTTTTTGGGGGAAGATTTTTTTATTGTCTAGGACAATTTCAATTTGAATCCTTTTAATGTTTTCTCACTTAATAAAGAGTAAAGAATTTCAGGACCATCCTTCATTTCCTTCCAAGCCCTATGAAAACATCAGACAAGAGTAGTAATTTATCTTTCTTTTCCCATTAACTATAATGGGAAACTATAATGGAACTCAGATACTAAAAATCTCTATCATTGGCTAAAAGTCAGATCTGTGAGAACTACCCCAAAGTAGAAAAATATGTTTGAAGATATTCTCATTTACCTGCTTATATTACCTAAAAGTTACTATAACTAAAAGGAAGCCTTGAATAATTAAGCACAAGCATACTATAAACACAGTATTAGAATTTAGCTTCTAGCCATAATAAAGTAATTAGGACCACATTAACTCTCTAACCTTAAGCAACTAGAAAATCAGATAAAGATATATGAAATATCAAATTTCTGGCCAAGATGGAGGCATAGGTAGATACACTTTGCCTCCTCACACAACCAAAAGAAGGACAAAAACAAACTTAAAAACAAAAAATAACCAGAACTGCCAGAAAATCGAACTGTACGGAAGACTGACAACCAAAGAGTCAAAGAAGAAACATTCATTCAGACTGGTAGGAGGGGCAGAACTGGGCAGCTGGGATGTAGAGGACAGGAGGCAAGGCGGCAGCTGGAGGACCAGGTGGGCTAAGCGGTGGCTGGAGATCCCACATTTGCATGTGGATAAACCAGGAGGAATAAATGAGGAGTGAGACAGACCTCGCAGCTCAGGGTTCCAGCATAGGGAAATAAAGCCTCAAAACCTCTGGCTGTAAAAATCTGTGGGAATGGCAGTGGCAGGAGAAACTCCCAGCCTCACAGGAGAGTTCGTTGGAGAGACCCACAGGGTCCTAGAACATACGCAAACCCAACTGCCAGGAATCAGCACCAGAAGGGTTCAATCTGCTTGTGGATATCGGGGGAAGTGACTGAAAGCCAGCAGAGAGCCAACCTAACAGCATTGTTCCCTCTTGGACCCCTCTCAGAGCCTCAACACAGAGTGCATTGCCCCACTCTGGTGAGCACCTAAGGCTCCACCCCTCATAACATAACAGGTACGCCAAGACAAAAAAAAAAAATATGGCCCAAATGAAAAAACAGAACAAAGCTCCAAAAATAGAACTAAGCAATGGAGAGATAGTCAACCCACCAGATGCAGAGTTCAAAACACTGGGAATCACATGCTCACAGAAATGGTTGAGTATGGTCACAAAATTGAGAAAGAAGTGAAGGCTATGCAAAGCAAAATAAAGAAAAATAATCCAGGGACCAACAACGAAGGGAAGGAAACCAGGATTCAAATCAATGATTTGCAGCAAAAGGAAGAAGTAAACATTCAACCAGAATAGAATGAAGAAACAAGAATTCAAAAAAATGAGGAGAGGCCTAGGAACCTCTGGGACAACTTTGAATGTTCCAACATCTGAACCAAAGGTGTGCCAGAAGGAAAAGAGGAAGAGCAAGACATTGAAAATTTATTTAAAAAAATAATGAAGGAGAACTTCCCCAAACTGGCAAAGAAAATAGACTTCCAGGAAGTCCGGGACACTTAGAGAATCCCAAAGAAGTTGGACCCAAGGAAGCACACACCAAGGCACATCATACCCAAGATTATATTACCCAATATTAAAGAGAAGGAGAGAATTTTAAAAGCAGCAAGAGGAAAGAAGACAGTTACCTACAAAGGAGTTCCCATAAGACTATCAACTGATTTCTCAAAAGAAACCTTACAGGCAAGAAGGAGCTGGAAAGAAGTATTCAAAGTCATGAAAGGCAAGGAATTACATGCAAGATTACTCCATCCAGCAAAGCTATCATTTAGAAATGGAAGGGCAGGTAAAGTACTTCCCAGACAATGAAAATTAAAGGAGTTCACCATCACCAAGCCCTTATTATATAAAATGTTAAAGGGACTTATCTAAGAAAAAGAAGATGATCAAAAATTTGAACAGTAAAATGACAATAAACTCACAACTATCAACAAATGAACTAAAAACAAAAACAAACTAAGCAAACAACTAGAACAGGAACAGAGTCACAGAAATGGAGATCGCATGGAAGGTTAGCAGTGGAGAGGAGGGAGAATGGGGGAAAAGGTACAGGGAACAAGAAGCATAAATGGTAGGTACAAAGTAGACAGGGGGAGGTTAAGAATAGTATAGGGAATGGAGAAGCCAAAGAACTTATATGTACAACCCATGGACAGGAACTAAGGGGGTGGATGCTAGTGGCAGGGGTGGTACAGGGCAGAAGAAAAAAAGGATATATGAAATATCTATTATCAGACATTGCTCAACAGACAGCCCAAGACAATGATCTCTGAAAGAAGGGAAGCAAATGCTATGAGCCCTGACACTGCCTGATCATTTTGCCTGAGCATTTCTAGCTTGCAACACAGGGAAGGGGAACCCAAATAGAGGCTTGTGGTCTCAATGAGTGGAGCAGACATTGTTCTGATTTTAGGGAGTCCAGTGCAGCCACAGTTTGTTCAGTGAAATGACGGGGAAGAACAGAGCTGTAGAGAAAGAAAACTCTGGTGATCTGCAGACAAACCCTCTCAAACTCTGGCTGAGTACTGGTGGGTACATACATGTATGGTAACCACCACAACTGGGAAAGAACCATGAGTGAGGAGTGTGCAGAACAGTTTCTGGAACTTGCGAGAGTCAGGAGTTCAAATTTTCCACCAGTCAGAGAACAGAGGCCTCCTAGTTCAAGGACAATTGGTTATAATCTTCAGAAGGTTATTGCTTGGAACAAATTAGCCCTGTGCTGAGCTCACCTTAACAGAGCTTAACATAAGTATCTGAAGCATCCAGCTAATTCAAAGTAACTTAACTGCAACCCACAAAATAATCTAACGACATATTAAAAAAGACCAAAAAATCCAGAACCCAAAAATGTAAAATTTAACATTACAAGTAATGAATTAAAAAATTACCAGATAAGCAAAAACATAGGAAGTGTGACACCTCACAACAAGGAGAGCAATTAAATGAATCAATAGAAACAAGTCTAGAAATGACAAATAATATAATTAGCATACAAGAACAGTAAACAACTATTATAAATATACTCCATATGTTTATAATATCATAAGAAAAAATATATTTTAAAGCAAATCAAATTCTGGAGATGAAAAATACAGTATCTGAAATGAGAAATATACTAGATGGGATGAACAGTGAATTAGATATTGATGAAGAAAAGAGCACCAACGCTGAAGACACAAATATTGTCCAAAAAAATAGAAGGAAAACAAGATTTCAGGAATTAAAAGACATATGTGATGTATGGGATGATAATAAAGAGTTTAAAACATATAAAATTGATGTCCCAGAAAGGGAATCAGAAAAAATGAGAAAATAATGGCCAAAATTGTTTTAAATTTGATAGCAACTATAAACTCAAGATGGAGAAATTTCAGCATTCCAAACAGAAAAAGAGAAGAATAAAACTATGTCAAGACACAGCATAATCACATTGCTAAAATGAACAATAAGCCCTGGCTGGTGTTGCTGAGTGGATTGAGCACAGGCCTGTGAAGCAAAGGGTCACTAGTTCGATTCCCAGCCAGGGCACATGCCTGGGTTGCGGGCCAGGTCCCCAGTAGGGGGTGTGTGAGAGGCAACCACACATTGATGTTTCTCTCCTTCTCTTTCTCCCTTCCTTCCCCTCTCTAAAATAAATAATTAAAATCTTTAAAAGAATAAAATAAAATTAACAATAATACTTATAATATCTTAAAAGCAGCCAGAGCAAAGTGACACAAAAATTTATCAGACTTCTCACCAGAAACTATGAAAAAGAGAAACCTAAGGCACTGAAAGGGAAAAAAATCAAATTAGAAATCTATTTCCATAAAAAAAAGTCTTTCAAAATTAAGGTAAAGACTCTCTCAGACATATAAAATTTGAATGAACTCATTGTCAGAAGATCTATACTACAAGAAATATTAAAAGAAATTATTCAGGCAGAAGGAAAGTGATACCAGATACAAATAGGGATCTGAAATGTGGAAGAAAAAACACTAAAAATGGTAATATATTGGAAAATATAAAAAACTTTTTTCTTTATTTCTCATTCTTTTAAAGATGGATGTGAAAGCAATAATAATAATAACAATAATAATAAAAAGATCATGGACTTTATAAGATATGTGGAATTAAAATATACAAAAACAATAACACAAAGTATAGGAGGGAGAAGTAAAATAATACTATTGTAAAGTTCCTAAAATATATGTAAAGTAGCATATCATTACTTGAAAGTTGAGTGTGATAAGTTAAAGGTATATATTGTTACCCCACTAAAATGAAGTAACAATGACAAAAAGATATGGCTAATATAGTAATAGTAGAGATAGAATGGAATATAAAAATAGTTAATCAAAGGAAGATAAGAAAAGAGAATTTTTAACAAAAAGAATAGAAGGGACAAGGGAAAGAAAATAGCATAAAAATATGTTAAACATCACTAGTCATTAGGGAAATGCACATTAAAACCACAATGAAATACTACTATATACTTTCTCAAAAGGCTAAATTTACTTTTAATAGTAACTTTGAAATTTTCACTTGCAATATCAACTTTTGGTGAGGATGTGGGTCACTAGAACTCTCATATGCTGCTGGTGAAAATACAAAATTATATAGATATTTAAGCAAGAAATTAGACAGATTCTTTTTTTTTAGGCAGATTCTTATAATGTTAATCAAATACTTATCTATAAGTTGACATAAAGATTTGTATTCAGACATCCATAGCAGCTATATTCCAGTTAATTCCAAATTGAAAACAACTATAATGTTCATCAACTGGTAAATGGACAAACAAATTGTGGTATACTGGTGCAATGGAATACTGTTCATAAATAAAAAAGATACAAACTACTGACACATAGAATAATGTAGATGAATCCTGGAAGCATTATGCTAAGTATAGGAAGCCAGACACCAAAGGGTACTTACTGTATGTTTCCCTTTACATAAATTCTAAAAACTGCTAACTGATCTAGTTACAAAAAGATTAGAGATTGCTTGGGTCCAGGAGTAACTATACAGGAAATGGGGGTGGAATGTGCCAAAGGGGCATAAGGAACATTTGGGGGCAATGGAATTTTTATTGCAGTGGTTATTATAGTATATATACATTTGTTAAAACTTGTCAAGTTTTACATTTTAAATGTGTGGAGTTTATTGTGCATAAATTATACCTCATTAAAACTTTTAAAAAGTGGAATGAAAGAAATGGAAACAGTCAGAAGAATACTATCCCTTAATTATCATTGGTGTGCATTTCAAACCCAACAAGTACCATCCATGTCAGAGAAATCCTGAAAGCACAGGCCAAGTTAGAAACAAATGCATTATTGTTCCTAATTTTAAAGGCCCACTCTAGCTTAGAAAGTAATGTTTTGATTCTGGTTTTGTTTATATTATTGCTCAGTACCATGCTGAACACATTAATCTATAAACATTTTAAGAAATCCATTATCACATCACATAAAAACATCAAATGAATTGTGTATTGAATGAAATAATAAGTAAACAAATCAATAAATGAATGAATGGTGAATTTCTGTGAAAATTTATAATCCCAACACACATGTAGATATATAATGTATCTCTTCTAAGAAATGCTATCTATTCATCTTTCAAGGTAGTAAAACATCATTCATTTGAGCAAATTTTAAATTTTGAAGAATTTGCACAAGCAGGGCTCAGGTTTACCTTTGCATTGTTGAAAGAAATTCATATAGCCAAACAGTAGACCAGCAACACGGTGGTGACTGCCACCTTTATTTTGTATGTCATCTCAGAGTTTAAGTGTCTTTCTCCTCTTACCCCTCTGAATAATCCTGTCTGTATTTCCCATGGGCTTCTCCACCTCTACCCATTACTAAATGCTGAAATTGCCCAGGTGCTGTGATTGGCTATCTTCTCTTCTTTTTCTACGTACTCGTCCTGGAAAGCCATATGATTCGAGTAATTTCACCTCTCAGATAATACAAAAACCCTGTCACTACTTCCCACTTCTCTCCTGAGCTCCAGAAAATGCCTTGCAGATAATCAAGCCATATCCCAACCAAACTTTTTTCCCCCACTACCTCTCTTTTATTTATTGGAATTTCCTTCTACACAGTTGACTGAGCCTAAAACTTTGGGAGCCATTTTTAACAATTTCCTTTCCCTCATCTTCCTGCGTTCAATCTCACCAAGTACTAGTGTTTCTATATTCCATGTTGTTTTCTTCCTTTCTGCATCAGACACAAACCTCATGTGCTTCACTCATCAAATTCTCTCAAACTCTTCCTTCCTTCCTGTGGCTCTAACAGCAACCCAGCTCCAATCAATCACTTGTTCTTGAAATGCCAAGAGCAGCTCAGAATAGATTACCTGCAAGCCCAGAGTTTTAGGGTGTCTGCCACTTTCAGACTTGAATGGAACACCACACCATAGAGTGTGTTATCTGGCATCTTACAGAGATGATCCATTGAAGAGGTTGGATAACACAACTCAGAACTGTGTTGTGTTAACTCTCCATGTGGTGAGACAGGAGAGATCCAGGCATACAAATTTACCTTCCTTCAATCTCTTCATGGGCTACCCCTGGAAATAGTGTTTCCTTGTGTCCTGTCTAGAGAAGTTCAACACGCTGAGCAAAACACCAGCCAGTTGACCTACTATGTCCCGTCACAGCTTGTTGAAAGTGGTAGACATCACCGTAAGATATCACTTGTCACTGCTTCACATCTAGCTATTATGGTAACTCATCACTGCACATTGTACAGAGCCCGGCACATAATATGCTTTCAATAATGGAAACTACTGATATGATGCTATGATATTATGTAACCAAAGCAGGCAATGCTGTCATTTTTCTTTCTAATAAAGTCCAAGCATTGTCTAAAATATGACATTTTTGTGTATTAATTTGTATCGATTTTATTGGATATAAATTAAACAGAACCTTCATAGAAAAAGTCTGAAAAGAAGGTACCTAAATGTCAATGGTGATCTATTTGTGGTGGGATTCTGTGTTTTTGTTGATGTTATCATTTAATATAATATTTTTCTAAAATTTACACATTCCCACCACAACCTATTCTATTCATAATCAAAATAAGCCAATTAAACTTTAAAACAACCTTTGTTAATGTAATAAGTTCAAAAATGATAAATAATAGACATTAATAAACAGCAAGAATAACCATTTCCAATCTTCTTGTTCAATGAGATGGTTGACATCAAAATAGTCTGCACAGCCTTACTAAGAGTTTCTAAAGAATTGTTAAAGATCTAAAAAATAGCCCTGGCTGGTGTAGCTCAGTGGATTGAGTGCAGGCTGGGAACCAGAGGGTCCCGATTCGATTCCCCGTCAGGGCACATGCCTGGGTTGCAGGCCAGGTCCCCAGTGAGGGCCATGTGAGAGGCAACCATACATTGATGTTTCTCTCTCTCTCTCTGTCTCCCTCCTCTCTCTAAAATAAATAAATAAAATCTTAAAAAAAAAAAAGATCTAAAAAATAGCCCTCCAATACCGTCACTACCAATATAACCTGAGGAGCTTGGGGACCTCAGGGTGGGAAATCCTAAAGGTGATGAAGTTTAATATCTTATATAAGAGTTGAACCCTGCCCTTATTAGTGGAAGAGCAACCCCACCTGTTAAAAGCTAATGTACAACTTGAGGCTATTTCAAATAAGTTCTTGGGAAAGTGTGTAACTCCTGAAAGAAGTGGTTGTTTTTTGTTATCTGTTTTGTTATCCACTTTGATAACGATATTCCTAAGACTGTCTAGATGTTTGAAGTCAATGTTATTAAGCATATTAAATAGGGTACTTCTCAGATTCCCAAGACACGGAGCTGAAGCTGGATGACTTGAGCAGGTTATCTCTAAGTGTGGTCTGTCTCCGCTTTCCACTCTTATATTAAATAAGTCAGATAAAGGAATGATGGCACCAGGACCACCTAGATTAGAAGTTCTGTGCTGAAAAGTAAACATGTTTTCCAGGTTTTTTATATTTAAAAATCTACCAGTTTGGTTTTTGGGCACTGACATGAGGCTGACAGCAGATCCAAGTGTAAGCTGCGTAAGCATCGCAGAATGACGTCTGACCATGTCACATACTATCTCTATGCTACTGAAACACACCCCTATGACAAGTCACAGCAGCCAAAATTGTGTTGCTCACCCCTTCACATAAATACCCCCAATAGGTTTTTGTCTCTTTTCTTCACTTGCTCTGCCTTAATCCTCTTTCCTCTGCTTTTCAACTCTACTTAATTCCAACTGTACTTAATTCACACACTGAAGCAGAACAGGTATCCTTCATCAAGCTGCCCCGCACACCAGTGTCACGGTCGGTCATTGTTATGGACTGAACCCCAAATTTGAGTTGATGCACTGTAACCTCAGGATATTTTGCTTTCCCTGTTGTCTCCCTAAATAAAAGAAAGGTAAGTCTGAGCATTACTAGTTGGTGAAATCGTATGCCCATTAAAGAAAAGTAGGTAAAGGAATATTGATCTCTTCTTAATTTCTTAAGAAAGAAATAAACTCGAACCACACACACACACACACACACACACACACACACACACACACTCTCTCTCTCTCCAAAGGAAAAAGCCCCAAAAAGGGAACAAACATTGTGAAAAAAATCTTTTCAGTGTCCAATCGCTAAGAAAGGTATAGTATTCTACAACCAGGTCTTTATTTAAAATACCTTTCTTGGGTGGCATCCTGGAGGTGTCCTGTCAGCAACGGGGCAGCTACCGGCTGACCTGGAGAAGGACGACAGGTTGAAGAGACAAAAGTTTCAGGTGTGGTCCAGCACATCCACACACTTCTGCCTGTCGCTGAAAGTGCTCCCTGGTGCCATTTCACAGTCTGAAACATAAGAAGGTACTAATTTCCTCACCATTAAATTTTCATGAATGTTTGGTTTGCCATTTAGGGATGGAGTGTGCAGGTCAAAGGGGTTGTATTTGGGGCTTGTGCCTAAAATAAAACTAAACTGACTGTGTTAAGTTCTAGTCAAAGCATATGTGGTTTCATCCCACACTGCATGTGTTTGTCTGCCCCTTTCTAAATGCCTTTCATTCTACACTTTTATCCTAACTACATGTACTGAGGGCAGTGTGAGTGAGTGCGCCTTTAGAAAGGTGAGAAAGGCTGACCACTAAGTACACTCAGTAAATTAAATGCGTAAGTAAAGAAGATACTCCTACACCTGGACCGGGACTCAAGCAGCAAAGCTACAGAGCAAATCAACCCACCCCCCAACCCCGGAGATACTGTATTCATTTTCTCAACTTCTACGAAAAGAAAACTTGCTATAAGAGAAAATTGATTTTTTTCTAGGCAAAATTTTAAAACTTTTTTTCTATCAAACCTTCTCATAGAAAAGTAGTAATATTTTCTTATAATGATAAACAAAAATATATATATATTTCCATCATTAAAAGAAATAAAGGGAAAGAAAGGGCTGAAATTTAATGCTGCAAAATAAACAGTCTTTTGGAGAGTGAGGACGCTGGCATTCTCTGGTTACTTCAGTGATAGCCACTGACCTTGGCAAGAGGAAGCAGTGTTTTGAAATGGATCCTGGTGGCACATTTACACAAGAGCAGCTTTTGGCTTCACGAGTGGATTTGTGCACAGATCTGACCCTCCTAGAACATAAAGACAAGTACATAGATTTTAGCCAAAGTAGTTATTATGACTTATGACTCGGAATTATGACTTAAACCAAAGCTTAGTAAGGCTGATGCTCACAGAGTTTCTTTCCCATTTGGACACTAGAATTAATCTCTAATGGTAAGATAGGATATAACTGATACAAGTACTTATATTTACAGATACCCAGAGTGGTTCTCTAACTTGGGAATTTATAAAAAGATTAATAAATGTAACTGCAAATCACTGGACCTATAATCTAGAGTGAGGAAAATATGTAATTTAATTTATATTGACATATATAAATACATAGAAAAACTCTAAATACTATTCTGACAAAAATAATAATAAACAAGTGAATAAATTAACAAAAGATGTTCTGTAAGTCTTGTATTCAGAAAATTATAAAAACAACATTAAACAAAATATTACAGAAGCCATAAAAGAAAAGTAGATGAATTCAACCACATTAAAATTAGAAACTTTAAAAAGTAGAAGACATTTACAATCACCCAGCACTTCATAAAGGTATAAAAAATTAAAGAACTTTTACCTATAACAAGAAGATAGGCACCCCAAAGGAGGAAAAAAGGACATGTGAACAAATAGTTCACAAGTGAACGTATAAAATGACCTCTAACCCAAGGGAAAATGAACAAAAACGTACCAGTGATTTTGCAGACGATGGAAACACAAAGCCAATGGACAGGTGAAGAAGGACCCGGTGTCATCCACAGAGTCTCAGATCAACACCACTTAGCAGCATTCCTATGCTGGTCCAAAACCCTGGGAGTTCTCTGGGTAAAACCTGAAACCAGGCCCCATACACAGAGGTCAAGGAGAGATGGACAAAAGTGGCAAACCACTGCAGATTGGCAGGTGGCAGTTTTGACAAGCAAGGGAGTGTATAAGGCTTACACTGGGCAGCCACAGTACAAGGTAGATCTCTGCACTTGCCCACCAGAATCTTAAAAGTTTTTATAGCGGCCTTAACAGGTTCAGACATGTATGCTGTTCAGATGATCTCAACAACACCTTACTATCTCAAGACTGTGTCTTTGAGACAGCTTCTGACGTGGGGAAGGCAAGTAGAATGCACATTCCAAGGACAGGGGCGGGGAGGAGGGCCTTTGATCGCTTGGGTGCTGCTGGAAGGTCATGTCCTCTTGATGACCTCCTCTAACACTAACCCTCATGACTGGCTCTTACAGTCTTACATCCTCCCCCACCCCCACCTCCTGCCGCAATGTGCCTGGAGCAAGGAGTTTCATTAGCATGGAGGTGGCTCATTGGCAGCTCTCTCTGGTTGCACTAGAAGCAGATACCATAGCAACAATGTAAGGAAGAGAAAAAACAGATTAAGATAATGATTCCCGAAGTAAGTAACAATTTTTTCCACCAAAAACCCCATGATCCATACCACTGATTTATTGCAGCCCCTAGACTGGGCATAGTATCACTCAGGGTGTTCACTTGTATCTGATATGTGTTTTAGTAAAGATGGTACATTAGCAGAGTCATCAGGTATAAACACACAACATTCTGCTTAGATAATGGCACAAGTGCCTTCTTGTGAAGCAGTAATAACACCCAGGGCCATCCTATTTTGGAGTACAGCTTTTCTCAGTAGAGAAATTTCAGTGTTCAACGAGGACAGGCTTACTGGCTATCATTCAAGACTTGTTGGTGAATGTCCTAAGGGCCTCTATGTGTACTATAACATCTCCAGGCGAGTGGAGGGGACAAAGACTGTGGCAGATGATCGATTGTACCAGTAGAAAACAGAACATGCCCATCTGGACTTGAGGAGAGTGAGGCAGGCAACTTTTGTTATTATGGGTCGGATTCTGTCTTGTGCCCAGTGACAACCCAGAGTGCAGCAGCCAAATGCCCTAGATGAAAGCCAGGGCCAAAAATGTGTGCCGCCTAAACATTAGGTCCCATTTGGAGCTACCCAATAAATACATGGACAGTTGAACCAGTCTCTATCACTTAATGTGACAGTATAACTGCACAGTTCCAGTGATATCCATCCTATATCCCTGGGACAGTCGGGTTGGTTCTGTTAGAATGTTTTTTTGTTCCCTAATAAGAGTGTGTAGTGCTGGTGGACAGAGTACTCTTCTGCTGCAAATAGGCGTGCCGCTTAGTTGAAGTGGGAGTCTGAGCCATGGCAGAGATGATTTGATGGAAAAACTCTCAATCTACCCCATGATACAAAGGGAAGTTCTTAACATGATACGCTGTTCCTTTGTGAGAGGATCTGTGTGGAGGAGCACTGTGTACACAGGAGGAGCATCTCCTGGAGGACCACTGTGTACACAGGAGGAGCATCTCCTGGAGGACCACTGTGTACACAGGAGGAGCATCTCCTGGAGGACCACTGTGTACACAGGAGGAGCATCTCCTGGAGGACCACTGTGTACACAGGAGGAGCATCTCCTGGAGGACCACTGTGTACACAGGAGGAGCATC